>JAEQML010054795.1:0-37359 GCA_016904865.1 Pissodes strobi | reverse complement strand
AGGCCCTGTCAATTGTTATATGTGGCATGAAGCTGAAGGCAAGAGAGGAGCAATTGAGATAGGTACGTGTTTATTAAACTCTCTCAAAGACAAAGCTGAGACATCCAATAGCGACGAACTTGAAATTACGTTATATTCAGATAATTGCGCTGGTCAACAAAAAAATAAGTTTGTCATTTCTGTCTTCCGTTACGCCATAGCCAATTATAATATAAAGTCAATAACCCATAAATATCTCGTTAGCGGCCATACGCAAAACGAGGGTAACAATGTGCACTCTTTAATAGAAAAAAACATCAAACGAGCATTGAAATCTGGCCCTATTTACACGCCATCGTAGTATGTAGGTTTAGTGCAAACGGCTAAAAAAACAGGAAAGCCGTTTAAAGTCAGAGAATTAGCATACACAGACTTTTTAGACCTAAAAAATATGACCGAGCAAACCTGTGCTAAGCTCTCTGATGTTTCCGTAGTTAGGGGTAGAAAGAGAGAACCTGGACTGCTTTTTCTACAAAACTTTTTTCAAGGACACTGATTACAAGGTAGTAAAGTGTATTAATGAAAGGCGCACAAGGACACCGTTACTTACAGCTTCGTCAGGATTTCAATAAAAAAAAGCATACAATACCCCTATACCAATTACCAAGAAAAAAAAGACGACCTTATGTTTTTAATACGAACAAATGCCATTAGCAAAACTCACAGCCATTTTTATGAAAATTTAACATTCGAATAAGACTTACTTACAATAATTAATATGCTCAAAATGTTTGGTTTTCAAGAATAAAATTATATTTTTTGTAATTTTGTATTTTTATAAATAAAATTAATGTTCTGCTAACTTCCTGGCCTTATTTGAATTATTTTATATTTGTATTAATAAACATTTGCTGTTCTTCTAACATCTAAATGTTACAAATTTTAATGTAATTGGTTGAAATTTGCAATTTATGGTCTGGTCAATAGTGCGTACAAAGTACGGCTTTCGTAGAAAAAAAAACTAAAGCAAACAGTTTTCTATGAACTTATAATCCAGACACTAAGCAATAACCTTTATTTAACTTGAAATCTCGATTTATACTTTATTAATTTTGATACAAGTGGAATTAACTAAATTTGTAAAGTCAGTTTTCTTCAATATTACTACTTTTGAGTTGTGCCACTATAGCCGCCGTTGAGCGATATACTGTGTGACAAAAAAAAAACCGTCTCTAAATCAAAACATACCTAACTTTGAAAAATTATTTTTATTTGTTACAAAATTAGGCTTCACTGAAATAATATGGAGAATAATATTCTTTAAATCCAATAATATTCTAACAATAACATTAAAATATAATGATAAACTAAATTAGTTCACCTATTTTTAGTTATTTATTTTTTAATCCGACTTTTTTTAATAGATATTAGCATTAAGCATTTTCCTACACACCTTGCCATAGTAAAAATGTTTTATTTGCCATCCAAGCAGTGCCATATATATTCAATTTTAAGAAATATCATGTTACCCAAAATGATCAATACGTCTCCATTCCCAAACGAATATATAAATTTTTTATGGTATTCCTTTTACGCTGTTATAGGTAAGTGTGAATTCGGTGAAAAGAATTAGAAATGAAGATGAGGTAAAAAGAAGGGAGAATCCAGAAAAATTACTTTCGTCTCCTGGGAAAAGTAGGCCTAGATCTTCAATTGGCGACAAAATAGATGAGGCTGATTGTTCTACCATTCAAAATTTTTATTTAGAAATAAAAGTTGTACCAACTTTAAGAAAATTATTACAAAAGTTTTCGTAAGTGTCGCAATAAAAGAAAAATTTTAATGGAAAGACCAAACACCCTTCATTGGCGCTACAGATACTTACGAGAAATAAAAAAATATCGAGAAGATCGAAACATTGTGTATTTGGACGAAACTTGGGTTGATAATGACCTAACATTTAAAAAGTGTTGGCAAAGCAACGATGTATTTTGGGGTAATCAGTAATATTAGTTCAACTGGTAAGTTTTTTAAATTCTTACATACCTCAAAAAAAAGTTGATCATAAATCTGTAAATTAAGTATATTCTATTGCGGATGGTAAACAGTAATTTCGTCAACTCAAAACACATAAAGTCGCAATTTATCTTAAATTGTGAACATTCGGATTGTTTTGCCTACTCTTATGTCAATTTTAACCATTAAAATGTCATTCATTGTTCTAATAATTTCTTGTATAATAAATAACAATATTTGATTGGTATATTATAGTAACTGCTTTAGATATTTTAACTATATCTATAGCATCATTATATTAAACTGGCGCATTAAATCTTATAGCAGTGAGAAGGAAAATGAAAACTGACTTTTTTAAATTTAGAAAAAACAATTGAGATTTTTATATTTAATTTCATCATTTAATGTTTCTGTTTTGATTCTTTTATTGTAGTTGACTTTTGTTTATTTCCTGTAGTTTAGAAATATAAACATGTTTTTGTTTTTTGAAATTCAATTCAATACTTATTCATTACTGTTTTAATCCAGGCTACGTGGTATTGAATAAACATCGGTATATTATCACCCAGAACTTCCCTCGCAGTTTCCTTATAATTTAAAGATTTATTATATTTTAATTAATAATTTTTTAAAAATTAATTCCTTATAATTTAATTTTTTCAATTTCAAAAACATGTTTAAATATATGGTCAACACATATGCTATAAAAAAGAGAATTTAATAATAAAATGAAAAATGTAAGGGTAAAATTTCTTGCCGACGCCACTGGTTAAAGTAAAGACCAATTCGTACAATAAAAACATGTACCCTTAGGTATTTATTTAGGTCATCAAATTTTATAAATAAAATTTAATGCGTTAAGAAGCTTTTTAAAAATTATAATTTTTTTCACCATAATTAAACCACTCTGAACCACCCCCATAGTGGGCAAATTTCGAAATTTATAAAATCCAAGCTTTTATATGAAATATATACACGCAAAATCAAACGCAATTTGCAAGCGTAAAAAATAATTTTTAATCTTATATATAAAAATAACACTACACTCGTCTATGATATCAAGCGTTTGCCGAGCTTTTATGTGCAAATCTTCCCTCTGCCTCTTCAGCCGTCGTAGCTCTAGAACCATGAAACGGACTGTAATATGGGTTTCCGCCATCAAAAAATGATTTAAAATGCGCATTTTTATCGAGTTTGACAGTTTAAAACACAAAACTGGCAAAATTTTGCGTGCGCTCATATAGTAAACAAATACCAAATTGAGATTTTCGGACTTCCATTGCCTTGACTTTTCTTTTTATTTCACAATGTTTTGGTAAGTTTACTATGACTACTCACTTGATAACGGTTAGAGATAGTACGAGCTGTTGGGGAAACACACCAACAAGTGTATTAACTTGTCATTTTTCACCGTATAGTTTGGTAATAAGACCCTGTATGTATGTAGTATGAATTAGCAATAATTGATCCACGAATAGATTTATTTAACCCCAGGTAAAAAGAAATTTGTGCATTTAAATCAGCATATGTCAGTTCTTCATTACCCCTTAGTCCAAACCTCGATGGTCGATCCCATTATATAAAGCTAAATATCATTCCGTCAATTCAATCGTGTGTAATCGTTTTCAATTTAACATATCCTTGTCTCCGACAGTGTTCAGTAAACAGCAGTGCGTCAAAGAATGAAAGAAGATGTTTTCACCCTCTCAAATAAAACCGACGCTTATCTTTCCCGCGAATCCCCACTTTATTTTGGTCTTCTTGCCGCCTAGCGATAGAAAAATTATAGTTCAGTGTAGTTCCAACGTTCACTCGAGCAACAGCGAAAGTTCTCGTTCTCGTCTTCGCGCCAAAAGGTCACACCCTTTTCGGCAATTTCTCAGTTTGTATGCGCAAATATCAGAAAATATTTAGTGTACCTCTGTTATCTTTGTCCACGTTGAACAAGATCTCTTTTAGGCGTTTTTTACGCAATTCCTTAAAGCCAGAAACGACGTGGCTTCCCTGTAGTTGAAGAGATTAACGAGAATCAGTAAAATGGCGGTACCGAATTGGTAGCTCAAGTTCAGAGCGGGTCGTGGGTCGAAGGGCGAAGGGGACAAACGGGGAAAAGGGCGCCGCCGGAAAAATTTCGGGGTGCCACGCCCAATTTTCGCCCAAAAGTCATTAAAATCGTTAAAAAACAAAAAGGTCGTGGGCTGACCAATATATTAAATATTCAAGAATCAGGCGAATAGGGAAAAGAATAAAAAACATAAACATGACGATGAATGTTATTTACATTAAATCAAATAAAGGATTCAATAATTAAAAATTCTAATTATGTAATTGTCATAAGTATATAGTTATTTCGTTTTTAAATAAAAATATATAAAATATTTTAATATTTACCTACTTATTTTTAATAATTAACAGCACCCTTTATCGCTTGACCGTCTGTTATTAATTATATAAATCCGAAAAACGACAAACGCAACTAACAACCGAATACGGAACTAATTGACTAACCCAAAATACCCAAATAAAATGCATTCTTTATTCTTTATCCGCCCGTCCGTATTACCACGTTAATGAATAATAATTAGATTACTTAGGTTTTTCAGAAAAATAATTTTTAAAACCTCACAAAAAACTGCCGAATTTTTTTAACGCAAAATTAATTTACACATCAAGTTCTGGGAAGGGGGGTGGTAATTACCCCCTCTACCCACCCTACCCCCCGTGTTTACGCCTTTCGTGGCAGCGTGAAGCGCTGGAGGAGAAAAATTTCGGCGGGTGCCAGATGCCACACTCCAAAACATTTATTTGACCCTCGATATTATAATAGTTTTTGACTAATTATGAGCCGTTCTTTCGACTGATGAAGTAAGATTTTCGAATTTTATTAAATTATTACGAATTTAATATTAAATAATTTTGTACACTACCTATTATAACGAATATTGCCAATATTATTTTCTAGAAGAGTGAAAAGGGACAAGGGATATTATCAAGGACATTATATTACAAAAAATAAATAATTATGTATTATTTATTTTAAAAAAATAGTGCATTAAATAAAAACTGGAACATGTAATATGATACATACAAAAAAAAATTATAGCACCAACCGTCTGGTTTTTACAGATTTGAGAGAATTAAATTAATTCGTGAAGCATGGGGCGTGACCTACAGGCGGAAGGGCGGAGGGGGCATTCGCCCCCTTTGGCCCCCTATACGACACGCCACTGCTCAAGTTGTGCCTATACAATACAATTCAAGGATTCGAAGTCAGATCCCTGGCTTATTAGTTTTTTTCTTTTTTTTTTATGGCAGTGGCACACACACTAAAGGTAGACCCTATGGCGCTCGACGAGCGGTGTGTGTGCGAAGATGTTGATTGACACGGTTCTTGAAGTGAAGTGAAGTGAGTGAAGTAGAAAATTGGAGATTAAGGTATTCTATAAGAAAAAAAGGTGCTAGATTAAAAAGCATAAAAGTTCATTTCATTTAAATTCAGAAAGGACAAACATATTTCAGTTTTAAAATGCATACTCAAGACCGTTTTAGTCGTTATTCAGAAATAAGTAACCTTTGTATATTCAGTTTTTATATAAATGAATGATTGAATGCATGGAAGTAGATTAGAAATTATATATAAATTGTAGATATTCACCATATCAAATTCAAATGCAATTTACACCTGCATTATTAAAGTACTTAAGTTAATATACCTACCTAGTTTCAATTCATAACGTATGAAAAACCCCCACACCCGTATCTTAATTCAGTCCACTAATTGCTTGTAGTTAATTATAGTGTTAATTGCTACCCTCACCTTTGTGGCCAAAATAAGTTAAGAAAATTAATTTGTTTGTACCGACCACCACCTAACCGAAACGTTGTGGAATAAGAAAAAACAAATAGTCAAGACAATGGAAGTACGAAAATATCAGTTTCTTCAAAATGTAATTTTGCTTTAAATTTATATTTTTTATTCTATTTATAGGTTGCTTCAGTATTTGGTATCGCTGTCGACGTGGTGAGCTAGCCCGTATACAATTAAGAGATATAGAAGATTTAGGAGCTAGGCTTTTAATTGCCATTCCGGAGAATAAAACGAACAAACCAAGATCATTTATAGTAAACGACACCTATTTGGAACTTTATAGAAAATATGCTATTTGCCGTCCAACAGATTTCGAGAGCACGTTTTATTTTCAAATAATATAGAGATGGAAGAGGTTACAGGCAACTTGTAGGAATTCACCAGTTTGGGGCAATGCCTCAAACTGTTGCTACTTTCTTAAACTTACCAAACCCAAAATACTATACCGGACATTGTTTTCGTCGTTCCTCTGCGACAATTTTGGTAGACTCTGGTGCAGATTTGACAAGTCTAAAAAACATAGTGGATGGAAGTCCTCCAGCGTTGCTGAGGGATATATCGACGATTTCATCAGTAATAAAATCGATGTTGCAAATAGGATTTTTAGTACGCAGAAGAATGAAACAATCAATACTAAAGTCGTTAATTTCTCTAACAATAATACTCGTCAGCCAATAATTGCACCAATTGTACGATATCTGTAAACATAACAAATAATTGACAACCTATTTCTCGATTGTTTTTTTAGTTTTAAAAATTATTAAACATTTTAGCAAAAAATCGTGTCTTCATAGGTATATGCATGGGTGTCTCTGCCTGTATATTTGTAAAGTTAACAAAATAATGTCTAGACTATAGGTCTAAAACATTGTTAAAAAACAGTAAGAAACGGTAGCTTGTAACTAGACACGAAAGTATGAATGACAATTTTCCAAAGAACTTTCTGAAAAAATGATGACCATTTTAATATATGAATTTGAAATGCAAAAAGCACTTATTAATTTAATAATGAAAATAATAATTTTTAGAAACAAATAAAAATAAATTGCTTTCAACTAGGTATACCTATTTTTACAACAAATAAACGACCGAATGGAAATATATTTCCGTCCTAGGACGGAAATGTTATATTCCTGTACAGTTATTGTACAGTTGCCAAGCAACGAATACAATATACTGGAATCATGACTTTTGCGGTGAGAAAACATATCGGAAAGGTGTAGTTTTTCGTCCGATCGGATAAAAAATATTTTATACCGTAGAGAAAAAATATAATACTGATTTAAGACTTGAATATGTGAAATTTATGGAGAAATACCAAGCTTTGGGTCATATGTTGGAGGTTTCTGAGGTTTCGGTTGATCGACAGACCTTTTAATTATTTGCCACATTACTGTGTAGTCAAAGAGTATCTTATTACTACAAATGTGCGAGTGGTTTTTGATGCGTCTGCTAAAACCGATTCAGGAATTTCGTTAAATGATCTCTTGATGACCGGTCCTACGATCCAATCAGAACTATTATCTATAATGTTAAAATTTCGTAAACATCGCTTTTTACTGACATCAGATTGCGCAAAAATGTACCGCCAAGTTAATGTCCAGTCCAAACAACGTCATCTTCAAGCAATTTGGTGGAGATCTCATCCCGACCAACAGCTAAAAACATATTATTAAGTTTTGAATACTGTCACTTATGGAACTTCATGTGCTCCGCGTTTTGCTGTTCGTTGCTTAAATCAACTTGCTGAAGAAAATCAATTAATTAATCCATATATATGCAGTATCATTAAAAGAGATTTTTATGTTGACGACCTAATCTGCGGAGCCGACACGCTAGAATGCATCATGCAGATCAAGAGGGAAGTTACGAACATTTTAGCCCAAAGAAAATTCGAGCCTCACAAGTGGAGATCAAATTTAATGAGAGTTCAATGTCTAATGAAGATCCGCAATCAATACAAAGTTTGGAATTTTCTGAAAATAAAGAAGCTAAAATGCGAGGAATAGCCTGGAATAGCCAAGAAGATCTGTTTCAGTGTCCTTTTCTTGATCTGTGTGTTACTCAAAAATATGTGACTAAAAGGACTATTTTATGTTACATCTCAAAAATATTTGATATTCTAGGTTTGATTGGTTCAATAGTAATAAGAGCTAAGATAATGCAGTATCATTTGTGGCAATTATCATTAGATTGGGACGAAAGTGTTCCACAACATATTTTTTCTGACTGGAAATCATACAGATTCATAATCTAAAAGGCATATCTATAAGTCGACATATTACCTGTTGTAATCCGATTAGATTGTGATACCTCGCAAACTGCGTATGGTGCGTGCATTTATACTTGATTTTTAGACAGCAGCGGAGCATATGTCATTCATTTACTTTGAGCAAAGTCCAGGGTAGCGCCATTGAAAAACGTAACCCTTTCAAGATTAGAGCTTTCTGGATCCCTGTTAGCAGCTAGGTTAAGTAATATGGTCTTAAGGTTCCTAGATATCAAGATAGACCAAACTTTTTACTGGTGCGTTTCGAGCATAGCTCTAACAGGAATTTTGGAAGAACCATGCAAGTGGAAAATCTTCGTAGTAAAGCGGGTAGCCGAAATACACGAATTCAGCGAAAAGAATAACTGGAAACATATCCGCTCCGAGGATAGCCCAGCTGATATTATATCCAGATATCCAGGGGCATAAACCATAATGAATTGGTCACCTCAACTTTGTGTTGGTAGGTATGGTCCCAAATGGCTGGAGTATGATCAGCAGCAATGGCCTATTATAGTATGCATAATAAAATTTCGGAAAGGCCTGAACAGAAGACTGCTCCTTAGGTCATGGTCAGCATTGAACCAGATCTATCCTTATTTTGTAAATATTCCTCTTTTTGAAATTACAGAGAGTTGTTGCCTATATTCTGTATTTTAAAAAAAATGCTTTAAGGAAGGATATTCAATCTGGACCCCTGTCTGTATCTAAAATTGATCTTTTCATAAAATACCTATTAAGAATGGCACAAACACACAGTTATTCTGAGGAAATCAAATCTCTTGAGCATAATAACACGGTTAGTGAAAAAAATAAATTATTCAATTTAGATCCATTTCTTGATACTGATAATCTATCGAGGATAGGTGGTCGGCTTAAAAAATCTGATTTTGATTATGATTTGAAACATCATGTAATACTTTCTAAGGGGCATCCCTTGACAAAACTTATAATTATTTAGGAGCATCGCAAGTTGCTTCACGCTGGAGCGCAAGCTTTGTTAGCTCATATCCGTATTCGATTCTGGCCCATTGCTGGTAGAGACGAAGTTCGTAAAGAACTGTATTGTTTGCTTCAAGATAGAACCATTAACCGTCGGCACATTATTAGGGCAACTTCCATTAAATAAAATAATTCCATCTAGACCTTTTTTAAATTACGGAGTAGATTATGCTGGCCCATTCTTTATTAAAGCAGGCTTGCCATGAAGCAAGCAACTATTAAATATCTATTTATGTGTCTTTGTGTGCCTGTCAATGAAGGGCTTACATTTTGAAGTAGTATCAGACCTTACCACAAATGCCTTTCTCAATGCTTTTAAACGATTTATTTCGCGCAGAGGAAAATGATCATGCATTTACTCTGATAACGGCATTAAATTTGTAGGCGCCAATCACGAATTGACTAATTTTTTGAAACAAGCTAAAACTCAACATGTGTTGACTGATTTTTTGTAGATATGTTCTATATTGTTGTGGAGGAGTCATTTTTAGCTTACAAATGTTTGCCTATTATTTTTTTGTTTCCGAACATATTAATTGAAACTTTATTCCGCCTCGTTCCCGACATTTCGGCGGAATATGGGAATCCGGCGTTAAGGCAGTTAAATATAATTTACGACGAGTAGTTGGTAACGTTTCATTGACCTACGAAGAAATGTGATACGATTATTGCGCAAGCCTGCTTGAATTCGAGACCATTGTCACCTCTATCCGCTAATCTAGAAGATTTAAACCCACTGAAACCTGGACATTTTTTAATTGGAAGCCCATTGGTAGCTGTCGTAGAACCAGATTTATCAGAGTTAAATACGGGACGCCTCAATGGATACTAGCATCTCACCCAACTGACGCAACATTTTTGGAAACGTAACGTAATATAGTCAAAGGACTATATTACTGAACTACAACAACGATCACGCAGTAAAGACAGCACGTTATCTCCAAATGTTACTCCAGGAACTATGGTCCTTCTAGTCGAAGATAATGTTCCCCCCCTGATGTGGAGTCTGTGCATTTCGGCTCTGACGGGATGGCGTGTGTGGCAAACGTGAAAACTATGAAAGGGTTGCTCAAACGTGCAGTGCGGATATTATGTGTTCTTCCTATCGCTGACTAAAGGGTGTAATTATTTCGATCCATAGGCTAAGTACTTTATAATTGACTCAAGGTTGTTGAAAGCAAAGCTGTTCAAGGCGGGCGATATGTAACATATCAAGGGCCTTGTAAAGGGCCCCTTAACTCGAACTGCACCGACGCCGACCGCGACGTCGTCTTTTCTGCTGAACGAGCTCGGTATTAAAAATTCAAGAGCGAGTCTCGAGTCAGTCTTTATTGCAATACGCATGAGATTAAACCTATACGACACACTTTCTGTTTGATACATAACTTTACCTATCTAAAAGTAAATAGATGTTTAATAATCTGTAATAGTGCTCGTGTTTTACTGAAAAGTTTCAAGAACATACCTTTACGGTTCACTTGGTTTGCCACGCCTATGATACAAGAGTTCCCTTAGTTAGCTATTCTAGGAATTTTTTCTTTTAAATTAGGCTTGCAACTGTGTTGCTGATGATAATGCGGTTCGAGAACAAAACATATTCTAGAGAGGTCATGGAAGGTAAGACCTCTTCTTGATGCAGTTCAAAGAGGGTGTAGACCGAATGAAATTATCTATTAAACAATGTTTTTTGATTCATGAGCAAATGATACCGTTAATAATATTACTGAATTCTACTAACATTGACTACTGGATATTACCGTTACGAAAGCTCTAATATTAAATTAAAACTGCTTACCAACTGAGCCAAAAAAGCTAAGCCGTTGACTGCGATAGCGCCAATTTTTGTTGCATCAAATCCTAGTATTTTAAGAAATCCTGTAAATATTTGATTAGCAGTTGAAAGCCTTAGACTGTTGGTACTTGTCAAATTTTTAAATGCATCGCTAACCAATTTTGTAACCCCATTGACATGGTCTATCTGCAATAAAGCTTCTGTCAGTTTTACTCCACTTCTAAATGTGTCAAACATTTTCGAACCACTTTTAGTGACAGAATAGGCCAAATACCAGTTACTAGCTAGTAGTATGAAGAAATATGCTTTAAACATGATATATATTATTATTATGTAAGCTAAAACGAGAAAACTTCTAAATGAAGAACGAAGTAATGTTAATAACCTAGCAATGCACGTTTTTTAGCGCAAAAGCCGAGTCCGAAAGACATATTTCTTGGTTCACTGATCGGAAAAAGTAAATAAAACGGCAACTAAGAGAGGCCAATTATCTATTTTAATAGCCTAGCGGGAAACACAAGATTTTCGGCTGATCCGCACCAACAGCACTGATATGGTTATTGTATGCATGCATATAGGTTGTCAATCTTAAAATCGGCACTCAATTATTCTGGAATAAGTCAGTGGATGAAACTTAACAAGAATTTGTTAAGTAGCTTAATTATTTTTTAGTTTTAAAAATTACGAAATTACGTAAAATTTGGAAATGCTATACCACTCTGAAACGCATACCGGAATTTTTAAAAACCTGAAAGATTATGCTGGCGAAAATAAGAAAATATACACGGTGGGCCAAAAAAAATGTCCACCTTTTATTTCTGTTGATAAGTTCCTTATTAGTTGTTATTTTTTTCTCAAATTTTCAGGAGATGTAGAGTATTCTATGAGCTTTAAAATTATCAAGTCGAAAGTGTTGCTGCTAATAACACTTATAATACAGGGAGTTTTAAAAACATGCGCAACTTCGGATGCATCGCAAAAAAATATAAAATCCTGGGGAAAAAAATAAGTATGCTTATTTGAAAGCCTAACATTTCGTGAATATAATATTTTTTAAATTTTTAAAATATCTGTCTTTTTACCCCTATTATCGGTATTTTTCTAAAACCATGTCATCCGGCTCAAATTCATCTTTTAGAAAAATTAAGCGATGGAAACAGTAAAGGTGAATCAGTTCTGACAGGTATAATTAATTATTTGTCAAAAAAGTATTTTATTGCGGCGCGTTGATGTTTATTTAAGTGTCAAGTGTGTTAATGATCTTTTCGGAAAACGATAAAATAATAATTAAAGCGGTATTTGAAGAAAAACAAATTGGGGCAAAGAAAATTGTTAAAGAATTTCCCAACAAAAACTGGTGTATAAGGACTGTGTCACGGTTATTGCAAAAAATTAGACAAAATAATGAAAATTATGAGAGAAGGCCAGGTAGCGGACAGCCAAAAACTGCGAGAGTGGAAAGGAATATTGAAATTGTAAGAGGATATGTACGAAGTCCAGTTAATTTTCCAGGCATTAGTAAGAGTCCACGGATTATTATTGAAAAGGAATTCGGGATTAAGAGATCGTCTGTTAGACGAATTGTGAAAAAAGATTTAGGCTTAAAAACATTTAAAAGAACGTATGTTCACCAACTTTCTCCTGCAGCCCGGGAGTCAAGACTACAAAGGTGTGTTGGTTTCGAAAGAAGGTTTAGAACTAATGATAGCGTACGTAAAATTTGGTTCACTGATGAAAAACTGTTTCACTTACGACCTCCTAGAAATAGTCAAAACAAGAGAATTTACGATGATGCTCCTAAAAAAGAAAACATCAATCCGAACAGGCTGTTAATCGAGCAGAGACATTTTGCAGATAGTGTTATGGTTTCGCTAGGTGTATCCCAATTGGGCAAAACAAATGTGATTTTTATAAAACAAGGTGTAAAACTTAATTCTGTAGCATACTGTCGAGAGGTTTTGGAAGTTATGTTGCCCGAAATCGAAAGTATAAATGACAATTACGTGTTTATGCAAGACGGGGCCCCGTTTCACAGATCAGCGTACACGATTGACTTTTTAAATCGACAATGTCCCAATTTGATATACCCCAATGAATGGCCACCAAATAGCCCAGATTTAAATCCCGTAGATTATACAATATGGTCCACTTTAGAGGCTATGGTATTCAAAAACAGAAATCTTAACACTATCGCAGATTTGAAAGAAGAAATTCTCCTTTGCTGGCAAAATTTTGATCAGGTAATAATCAATAGGTCAATAGGCCAGTGGAGGAAAAGGTTGCAAAAATATATCGAAGTCCGTGGTGAACATATTAAGCAATAATTTAAATAAAAAGTTAGTCAAAACTGATTGCCCTTTATTGTTTCCATAGCTAAATTTTTCCAAAAGATGAATTTGAGCCGGATGGCATGGTTTTAGAAAAATACCGATAATAGGGGTAAAAAGGCAGATATTTTTAAAAACCAAAAAAATGTTATATTCACGAAATGTTAGGCTTTCAAATAAGCATACTTATTTTTTCCCCAGGATTTTATATTTTTTGCGATGCATCCGAAGTTGCGCATATTTTTAAAACTCCCTGTATTAAAAGTGATACTAGCAGCAACACTTTCGACTTGATAATTTCAAAGCTCGTAAAATACTGTACATCTCCTGAAAATTTGAGAAAAAAATAACAACTAATAAAGAACTTATCAATAGAAATAAAAGTGGACATTTTTTTTGGCCCACCGTGTATATAATAAATCAATGTGTTAATTTTAAACACACAGTACTCGATTTTACGATTTCTTTTGACTTCAATACAACGGCCCAGATTAATCTAATCTGGGACAACGGGGAGTTGATACCTCCTCATAAACCTCTCTGGCGGCATATGCTTCTGCCTTGTAGTGCGCTAATTAATATCTGCACAATAACACAGATGGCGTCAAAGCCTAACTTTCTCGTAGCTGTTTTTGGAGCGTATATTTGTAGTTGACGTCATTAAGCGAGAACGTCAAAAAAATTAAATATTGGAGAGATTTCAAGTCCTTTGTTTTTACTACCTTAAACGTAGAGAGCATGTGCAGTAGCTCAGACATAACCGATAGCGTGTTACCTTATCTATTTTGTTAAATTAATACAGTGTTGTCCAATATGGGCAGCTTGTATAGGTAATTACACAATTGTTATTAAAATATGTACTAGCTGGCGGTTGCAGTACACAAATATTTTCATTTTGTCTCTGCTTTTTCTTAATTATTATTTAGCTGTCAAGATTTACATCTTTAATTTAGCTATAACCGATGTAGAAGACAACACGAGAGTTTCTGCACTCACCCAATCACTTCTTAATTTCAATGAAAAAGATAATTGTCCAGTAAAAGCTGCTGCTTCTCGAGCATCATCAGCAACTCCAAAAACTACAACTAAGATTCTAGGTTTATTTAGAGGGCGAAAAAGTTATTTAAGTAATGGCCTACTATTTTCTAAATATCTCTGAAATTACCTTGTATCTAATTCTCTTTAGGGCTCATTAAATATAGGAAAAAGGTAAATTAATGTTCAAAGACAAGGTTTGGCATATCTAGAAGATATATAGAGACAAGAAAATAAAAAAATAAGAAAATGAAATCGAACAAAGAAAATTGACAGTGGAGGAAAGGAAACTTGCATTAGAAAAAAGTCCAATTTGATCAAGTTTGAAATGAAAAATATCTTCCAATTTACAGAAGAGAATTAATTTTGAAATCGAAGAGCGAATGAACTTAACTGGAATTATTGAGTGGCAGGAGAACTCATAGAATTAGTTTTAATGAAATTTTGATATTTTCTGTTAGCACATATGAATCGGTGCATGCAATAAGGGTCCTAATTCCATTTTTGCCAAAAATGGGATATGGGTATATATGACATTTAGTAAGGTAAACTCAACTATTTGGGCTACCCGGAACCTTGTGCGAGCTTCTCCTATGTAATTCTAAAATAAAGAATTCTGTCGTCTCATGCATGAACGGACCCAAGTCCGGGAGTTAGGTCCCTTTTTACACGCCACTGAATAGCTTCATTTCACCGATGCATAATCGATTCGACATCTCCGGGAGTAATTCAAGCTCGTCCTTTTATTGATAGCTTTATGAAAGATATATCCTCTATGCGAAAGGGGGTGTAAGAGGCGAAGGTTAAATGGTCAAAACCCGGCCCAAATGTCAACCTCTCCTGCACGCGTGGTGGCTTAGGTCACCCGGTACACCCTGCTAGATAACAAAGGAGGCTCTGGCGACCGAATATCGGCGGAATAACCGTAACATCAAGAATCGGAGGAAATGCGATTCTTAAGACCCTCTGTCAACCCGCAATTGGCCAGCGTGACAGTGAAATGGCCAAAACCCCAAAAGTTATTTTGGGGGTTTGGAAGACAAAACTACAGTCAGTTTCCGGCGCCGCCAACACCCCCAACCAAGGGAGCGGCTGGAGCAGAGGGTGCTCAGAATCCCCGGAGAGGATCAGGCTATCACAAAAAGCGACAAATGCACATTGCTTCATATAACGTAAGAACTCTTATATCGGACCAGAAGATAATGAAATTGGAGGAAGAACTGGAAACAATAAAGTGGGACATTATTGGCCTCAGCGAAATAAGAAGAAGAAGAGAAGACCAGATTTCCTTTAAATCAGGACATTTATTTCATTTTAGAGGAGAAGAAGACATCTCAAATGATGGAGTAGGATTCATCTCATACACAGAAAACAAACCAAAAATATAATCAAAATTGACAGCATAAGCCCGAGGATTATTTACCTTATCTTTAAACTAAATACAAGGTACAGCCTTAAAATAATACAGACATACGCTCCAGCACTACCCACTCGGACGAAGAAATTGAAAATTTTTACGAGGACCTAGAAACGGCATTACATGCTACGCCAACGTACTACACAATACTCACAGGCGATTTTAATGCGAAAATGGGTTTCAAACAAGATCATGCAGAGGTAGCAATGGGTAAATATGGATATGGGGAAAGGAATGAGCGAGGCCAAAGATTACTTAACTTCTTGCATCAGGAAAATCTATACATGATGAACTCTTTTTTTGACAAAAAAACCCAACGTAAGTAGACATGGATAAGCCCAGACGGCAGAGCCAAGAATGAGATAGATTTTATTATGGCGAACAAAAAAGAAATAATCAAAGACATCGAAGTGCTCAACAGATTTTCGATAGGTAGCGATCACAGATTAATCCGACCAAAGGTACGATTAAATGTAAAAATGGAAAGAACCAGGATGATCCTAAAATCACGAAAGAAGAAATGGATTTTCCCATAGAACAATGACAAATATGAAGATACACTAGCCAGACATATACAAAATTTAGAAAGCGTTCTGAGGGATATTGAGCAAGCAAGTAATAAAATAGCAAATGCACTAAAAGAAACAGAAAAGGAATGCTGTCCGGCAGTCACGACTCACAAAGAAAAACTATGCCAAAATACCAAGAGCTCCTAAATAAAAGAAGACAGCTGATCGAAAAATATGACTCCAATTACACAACACTAAAGGAATTAAATAAAAACATCCACCGATCGACCCGAAGAGACATAAGAGAAACCAACACAAGCGAGATAACAAGAGTTATAGAGAAAAACAAAAGTCTGAAAGTTCTGAGGCGAACTGTGAACAACACAAGCAGCAAAAACATGTACCTACAGGATAAGAAACAAAGAAGGAAACATTACTACAGAAATAATTGAAATCCTCGAGGTTGTTCAGTCCTTTTATCGCGAAATGTATAGGAGGAACGATGAAAGCCAAGATCAACCCATACCCAAGATCATAAACCAGGGATCAGAGGAAATGCCGGAAATAACAACATTCGAAGTAAAAACGGCACTTTCAGAAATGACAAATATAAATCCCCCGCCGACGCTGGAGTAGTGATGAAGGCAATCAAGCTAGGCGGGAATAAAATCATCCAGACTTTGGCCAAACTTTTCACCGAGTGTATTTATCAAGGAAAAACCCCATCGCATTGGAACAAGGCAGTAATTGTTTTATTACACAAGAAGGGAGACATAACAGACCTGACAAATTATCGTCCTATCAGTTTACTGTCACACATATATAAGCTCTTCGCAAAAATTACTACAAAGAGACTGGAAGCTAAGTTTGACTTCTATCAGCCCAGAGAACAAGCTGGATTCAGATCGGGGTATGGCACCAACAACCATGTACTGGCACTGATATTCGTGGATTATGGAAAAACCTTCAATACTATAAATCAACAGAAAATGCTAACAGCATTGACTGAGTGCCGAATAGACCATCGCTACATCAACTTATAAACATATCTACCAAAATGCCACGGCCAGTGTAAGACTATCCGAACAGGAAACAAACAAATTCTTTAAACAGCGAGGGGTACGGCAAGGAGACACCATCTCTCCAAAGTTATTTACGACACTTTTGGAACATACTTGTAAGAGGGCGAACCTATACGAACATGGTATCAACATAAATGGAGAGAATCTTAGTCATTTAAGATTTGCAAACGACATCGTCCTCATAGCCGACCGTATGGATGATGCAATCGCACTCTTGGAAAAGCTCTTTCGCGCTTCCTTCGAGGTCGGACTGAAAATCAACATTGCCAAGACACAAATAATGACGAATCCGGTGCTAAACCGTAATATTTCTGTCGCTGGAAAAGATATTGAGCAGACTATGTCATATAAATATTTAGGACATGAAATTATGTTGGGGTTTGGAACCTTCGGCAACATGCACTAAAACAAAGTTTTATCCACAATACCGAAACAGATTTTAACTTTTATTTAACAAAATATTATATCAAGGCTGTCCAATGTGCAGAAAGACTTGATATTCTATTTTTTAAAGATTAGTTGATATTACATTTGTTATTTTCTGTTCTATGACGGCTCAAGTATGAAATTGACTTTTTCTTTTCTTTTTCTTCTTCGCTTTCCTCTTGGGAGAGAAGTCGTGATCAAGCTTCGGATTATTTGGTTACTCGTTTTACAATTTCTCGCCATTTTCCTCGATTGTAGGCGCTGAGTTCTGCCTGGTTTATTGTCAAGTCAGTGGATGCCCTTATTTGATCAGTCCAGCGTGTTGGAGACCTACCTCTGGACCTAGTACCTTCTACCCGACCCTGGACTATTAGTCGCTCCAGGTTTTCCTCATCTCTTCTTTGAATGTGTCCGAAGTATCTGAGGATACGAGCGTGCACTATTTTGGATAGCCTTTGGGGTTCTCTAACTTCTTGGATGATGGACGCATTAGCTCTTTTGGCTGTCCAGGGAATTCGTAGGATTCTTCTCCAGCACCATACATCAAACGCGTCAATCTTCCTGCGATCGACAGCCTTCATCGACCATGTTTCTGCCCCATATAGAAGTACCGGGAATATCAATATTTTAATAATAGTTTTTATTTGTGTTTAATGTGATAACACTATCTTGCCATGTTTTTTGGAGACTTTTCATTGTCCGTCTAGCGACTTCGCATGTACGAATGATTTCCTGAGAGCAGCCACCCTCATTTGAAATCAGTGCTCCCAGATAGATGTATTGCCTCACAACTTGACATTGACCCAGGTGTAGGACGTCTGCCATTTTATTCTGGACCCTGTCGATAATCATAACTTTGGTTTTTGAGTAGTTGATATCCAGGCCAAGATTATTACTTTCCATTTCCAGTTTATCTATGATGCCAGAAATTCCTCTTGGGTATTTGCTAGTAGGACGGTATCGTCCGCATAGCGAAGGTTAGATATATTTATTCCACCAACTGCAATTCCGCCCTTCCGTCCGTCAGTCATCCTTCTCATAATATGTTCTCCATAGATGTTAAATAGAAGACGCGACAGGATACATCCTTGACGGACTCCTTTTTCTATTTTACAGAGATTAGATAATTGATTGTCGACTCTTACGGCTGCTTTACTGGTTATGTATAGATTCTGAATTAAAAATGATAGATGGTCCGGTACTCCTATTTCTTTCAGAACCATCCAGAGCCGATTCCAATTAATACTATCGATGGCCTTACGATAGTCAACAAAGCATAAGTATAGTGGTCTGTTGAATTCGTGAAATTTTTCAATGATTTGGCGAAGATTTAGTATTTGCTCTCTAGTACCACGACTAGCGTGTGAGATATCAGGCGGTAATTGTCACACACGGTTTTCGCACCATTCTTATGCAGAGGCATAAATATAAATATCACCCATTCCTCTGGCCATGTTTTTGTGGACCAGATCTTTTGGCATATGGTGTGAAAAATATCAACACCACTTACTCTTATGGCTTGTATTATTTCTGCTGGGATGCCGTCGCAGCCTGGTGCCTTGTTTGGTTTAAGTTTCTTAATGGCTAGTCTATTTCAGCTTTTAGGATGGAAGGTTTATCGATTGCCTCTGTTTGCTCAGGTCTGTTGCTGGTGTTTCCATCTTGGAACAGGCTCTCACAATATTTTCTCCAGGTTTCTAGAACTTCATCCAAGTCTATGACTATATCTCCGTTTTCCTTCATTATGGCCCATGATCTTGGAGATAATTGACGGTTTATTTGCTTTACTGATTGGAATATGCCTCTAGTATTGTTGTGGTCAGAATGATATAGTTCGCCCAGCGGTTGTTGACCCTCGAAACGCATGTAATTGCATGCGTTTCGAGGGTCAACAGCGGCTGGGCGAACGTTTTGTAAATATGTATTTTTATCTCTTCTGCATAGTCTTTGTATTTGTTTACTGAGTTTTGTGTATTTCGATTTTAATTCCTGTGAGCTTAAGCCGTGAATTCTGAGTATACGCCTTTCATTGACTATTTTAAATATCTCATCCTCTCATCTGACATCCAATGTTGGCGCTTTTCCGGCGGGTGATTTATTGGTGTCTCTTTAACAGCGGTGGTTATGATATCTTTAGTTTCCATCCAGATAGTCTCAGTTGTTTGGCTATTTATGTTTATATGTTGGCGGCCATCGACTATTGTATTCAACTTTTCCTGGAAGTTCCCATGGATTTCTAGCAGGGTGCAAAGGATGACTGAGTCATCGCTCGGGCAGGTGAGGTTGACATTTGGGTTACTTGATGTTAGTCGATGTTGACCGTCACCCCTTACACCCGATGAAAAATACTATGATTTTAATATTTAGAAATTAATATTAAATACATTCACCTATATACTTTACAAGTTAACAAGGATTGTGATTTTGATCTTTGCCAATTAGTGATTTGTTCCTATAATACCAAAATAGGTATTAGGAATATCAAATATGTAAGTAACTACCTAAAAAGATTTATATTCTGACAATAAATGCTATTTTAATCAAAAATACACTTGTTTAATATTTTGCATTATTACCTAATTTAATTATTCAATTAATGTTATTTATTTATTTATTCTCATATCTTGTATAGAATTTCCATGATTTGCAAAAAAATATAAGGTGATATAAATTCAATAAATTTTCAGCTAGACAACTGAATGTCTATATATCACAATTACTCATAACATTAAAAAATAAAATTAAAAAGTGAGGTCAGTTAACTTTATTTACGAACGTCGGTCGCACTCACTAATCTATAGATAGGCGCATTAATGGCACCTAAATTGCACAATTTTGCTTTTTTTCAACCGACGTCGTATCTATTACGATTATAGACATACCAGTGGTGACAAATGAATTTGTTACGCTCTATATACAGGGTCCTGCTCCGCACCTCCCATCTTCTATTACAACTCAAATATATATTCTAAAAAGATGATTCAAAGGGGACTATAGACTGTTTGCTGTTGCACTTTTTAAAAATATTTTTGAATATATAGGGTGCTCCTAAAATTGTGTTAAATCAAACACATATATTTTATTGATGTGTAAATATCTTACCAGAGTAAATCTCGGCAAATGGGACGGAAATGTATAAGCCGTCGCATTGAGGAGCAAGCTAATCCAGGACGGCCGTGAAGGATTTTTATACATTCTTGCCATTTAAAATCGGTTTTAAACGGATTTTAGACGATAAAAAAGCATATTTTAAATTAAACGAACCGTCAAAAGTATTATTCAGATGTCCAGACTTTTAAAACAATATTCAGTCATGGCCCTCTTCTATATTTTGCAAAGTTTGGTTTTTTTAATGGACGGTTGAATTTAAAAGGAATTTTCGCTTCAAAATCCACGACAAATTCGTTTGAAGCCACGGCTATCGTCTTAAAAAAGTCAGAATTTTCGGATTTTTATACAATTTTGGCATTTAAAATCGTTTTTAAACAGATTTCAGGCGATAAAAAGCATATTATTATTTTTAATTAACCGAACTGTCAAAAATATCATTCAGATGCCCAGACGTTTAAAAACATATTGAGTCATAGTCCTCTTCTAAAATTTGCAAAATTTGGTTATTGACTTTCCCAAATCAAAAGATGTCGGCCCCGGATGCGTAGCTGGTAAAAGAATAAGCTTTGTAGATTTTCGTGTCGAATTTGTGCCGTGAATTAATCCACTCCGAAGCTGCCAGTAAGTATTATTAAAGAATCCTAACTAATATTATAAATGCCAATGTGTTTGTTTGTTTCTTACGCTTTCACGCATAAACTGTTCCGATCATCATGAAAGTTTGTACAGATATTTTCAAGAGTATACTAAAGAACATAGGACACTTTTACCCGCGGCTTGGCTCGCCTTGATTTTTACGGTTAGTTTGAATCCTATTTTTTAATTCCCTGAGGTTATATTTGTAAGAAGTTTTTTTCTTGATTTTGGGCATGCCTTGGGTTAGTTCTTGTTCGTTGCGCCCCTGTAGCTAGCGAAGCGAGCGGAGGGCTATGCGTGAAGTGTAATATTAGATATTCTAATGTAAACGTTACAAATGTAACGCACGTCAGGCGATATCTGTGACGGGAATGTCTTTTGCAGGCTGTCTGTAACCATGTAAAACGTGTTCTTTCTAACGCCAGGCAACCAATTCCAAATAAGTGGTTGCCTATATTCAGGTGTCACGCGGCCTAAGGTGGCATTAGATTTTCATGTCGATGATCTCGATATAGGATATGTTTACACATCAGTGTCTCAAGAACTAGCAGACTCGCTCAATTTTTTTAAATGGGTTACCCTCTAAAGCTTCCTTTCCTGATATTTAAAATATAGAGCTTCAACAGTGTCTTATAGATTATTTTAAAAGTTATGTTGAAATAGTTGCCCATTTGGCACGATGTATTTTTTTAATGCAAATGAATTGGAAAAACATTTTTATGCCACGTATTTCTTGCAATAATCTAATTTTTGATAATAATTTCATATTTCTTATACATTTATTTTTCTTATATTTCTATACAGGACAGATTCAAATAGGAATGAGGAAATAACCAACTTTTTTAAATACACCTCTCTATTATATCCCAAATTAATAGCCCACTGAATTTCTTTTTTTATGATACAATATAATTGTTCTCTATTTTTGCTTTTGTTGTACAGGGTAGGCGAAACTTCATTGACAAAACAAAATTGATCAATAAAAGAGGCACACCCCGTATGTTATTGCAATTTTTTTACTTTACTAGAATTTCTTTCTTCCTACATTTGATACACTGCTTTACTTGTTTCGAAACATTAAAAAGTTTTTTATATAAAAAACTATCAAATAAATTTCGAAGGCGAGTATAAAACCATTTTTCTATACTGCCGAATATTTCAGGCGTAATAGTTTGAAGAGCATTTATTATTATGTTCTGACCATAGCTTTCAGCTTCCGTAGAGTCGAAGCTTGAAACACTTTTTATACAGATTTGTGCAAACAAGAACTGTAAAATAATGAAACCAGTTAGATCAGCGTTTAAAAAATAAAGCAAGATATGCCATTGGTGCGGATAACGTATAGCATTAAAGAAGCTTTAGATGCATGAAAATTTGCAATAAAACAGTGTCCAATTTTTTCCACAGTTAAAGTGACTAAACAATGCATTATGCAAATATTGTGATGGTTACATTTGTTATAATGGAGATAAATTGTAACGAAGAAATCTCTTCAATTGTAGATGCAAACTCTTTGAGTGTTATCCCGTTGGACGCTCTCTTAAATATTAAGAAGAATGTATTGAGTTTTAGTGCTAATAATACTGATGACCTTTATACAGCAGATACTACAGACACTATTGCATCCAAAGGTAAAACTGTTTTATAAATATTTGGTTACCATATAATTGATTTTCTAAGATTGCTTTTGATAGTAGGAAGCAGGGAGGTTCGCAGCGTTTGGAAATTTCTGTTCTACTATTTGTTGCGGCATTTTTCCATACCCTGATCATCTTCCAAATTAATCTTAGTAACCTTAAAACTAAATTAATAATTAATGCATAATTTACTTTCTCTAAATAAAAGATTTATTAATCCATATTATGCGAAATAATTTAATTTACTAAATGTCTTTTATCTTATTTCTTCTTTCGTCTTTCGAAAAATTGAGAAGAAATAAATGTTTATCAAATTAATAAAACTTTTTAACCATCTTGGTTTGCCTTGTATACGTTAAACAGTATTTAAGAAAATTTAGAATACTGTTATGTGTCGATAACATTCTAAATAGGTCATCATGTATGTATGAAAACGTGTGTTGGCCTATCATAAAATCACTTGAATTATGGAAATATTCTGGATTATATATATTTTATTTAACATACTAAATGTCTAAGATCTGTGTCTCAAAAGCCTAATAATAAATATCCATGAGGGACTCAAAAAAATACGTTTAAAAAATATAAAATGCTAAAACTAGAAATTATTTTATTTTTATAATTCAATGGTAAAATTAGTTGGCTAATTAATATCTGCCTAGAAAACAAAAAAAAGGATGGTAAAACAATTGAAATCGAGGATTCGCTGGTGCTCAAATGACTATGTCTAGTGGAGATAAGCAAAATATTTAAATTTCGCTACCGGTTCTATTAATAAAGGACTTCCATGTAGCTTATCATATCAAATAAGCAGAATCACGCACACTTGTTGGGGAAACACACCAACATGTGTATTAACTTATCGTTTTTCACCGTGTAGTTTGATGATAACACCCTGTATGTTCGTAGTATGAATGAGCCATAATTGAACTCCGAATAGATTTATTTCACCCCAGGTAAACAAAAAAACATTGTATTTCGGTTACTCCTTAGTCCGAACCTGGATTGTCGGTAGAATAGATTCCGTTATATGAAACAATCGCTGGAAAGCAAGTTGTCACTCCGTCAAGGAAATCGTTATTAATCGTTCTCAATATAATATATCCTTGTCTCCGTTAATATTGTGTAAATAACAATATGTCAAATAAAGAGAGAACATGTTTCTACCCTCTCAAATGCAGCCGCCTCCGCGCAATTTTCCGCTCTATTCTCCCTGTCCGCGCCACAAGAGTGCGAAAACTGCGGACATGCGTAATGGCGAAACAAGAATAGGTATTATTATGGCCCTCCGCTCGCTTCGCTTATTACGGGGGCGCAAACAAAAAGAACTAACCAAAACTAAGCCAAGGCTTGCCCAAAATTAAGAGTAAAAAGATATTATTAAAAAAAACAACCTTAAAAAAGTAAACAAAACATGCTTTGCGATCGACAGGAATCGAACCAGCGGCGTAGAAATGGCAAGCAGAACGTCTGACTACTGATACACCACCGAGGCGTTGAAAGCATTTCGCTAGACCGTAAAGACATGGATTATTCCGATAAATTCGGCCATTATGCATGTCCGCAGCTTTCGCATCGAAAAGTTAGTAGGTGCCCTAGACGCTTCCGTTCGCAGTCGGGGCTGTTAGGAAAAATTTGATTTTAGTGCCTTACAAACACTCAACCGTGAAGCATCGGTCCAGATATCGCTCTGCTTGAGTTTGGCGCCAAGAACATCTACTCAGAAGTAGCTCTGTTTGACACCAACATATTTAGTAATTTTTCTCATAACAGCTACCAAGACGTAGCTCTGTTTTCAGTTTAGTTTAGTAAAGTTTAGTTGAAGACGTCGAAGAAAAATGAAGCGTCTAGGGCACCTACTAACTTTTCGATGCGAAAGCTGCGGGCATGCGTAATGACCCAATGTTTCGGAATTATCCATGTCTTTACGGTCTAGCAAAATACTTTCAACGCTTCGGTGGTGTAATAGTTAGACCTTCTGCTTGTCATTTGTACACGGCGAGTTCGATTCCTGTCGGTCTCAACGCATGTATTGTTTACTTTTTTAAGGTTATATTTGTTATTAATTTATTTTTTTCTTAATTTTGGGCAAGCCTTTGGTTAGTTTTAGTTAGTTCTTGCCTTGAGAGTCATGCAAAGCCATAATAATACCTATTCTTGATTCGCCATTACGCATGTCCGCAGTTTTTGCATCGAAAAGTTAGTAGGTTTCCTAGACTCTTGTGAAGAAAAGGAGTGCAGTACAATCGTTCATTCGTAAAGTACCTACCTAGTCGTAGCTCTATTTGACGCCAAGATATTTAGTCATTTTGTTTGAACACATATTTAGAAAATATCTGCTGTACTCTGCTCTCCTTGCCCAAGCTTGGATAAGGAACTCTTTTGGGCGTTTTTTAAGCATTTTCTCGAAACAAAAACGCGGTAGCGTCCCTCGTGTTGATGAAGATTGAAGAAGGGAAAATGCCGGATGGAAATTTGTAGTAGACAAATCTATTCCTGTTCTCGAGATTCGAATCAAATGATCGATCCCTGGTGAAGTTTTGAGAATATTGCAGAAGCAAAGTAACAAGGTATTTTGTCTGAACGGAAACGCAGTCAGTTGAATTTTCGAAATAAAGAAAGTTTGATTAAATTTAGTATGTTAGATTCAAATAATCAAGAAGTTTTGCTAGATATTAGATATTTACTCATAGTTAACCTAATGTAAAGTATTTAGTTTTATGTGTGAAAGGATGAATGTTTGAAAGTAGTTAGGAAATAATTTATATGTTGATCATATTTAATGCAAATTAAATCTTGCATTATTAAAGTACATAATACCTTACACGTTTAAATTCACACCCCATGAATAGAAACCCACCTACCTATGGTAATACAGTCTTCTAATTAAAGTGGTCAATTATAAAGGTAATTACCTCCCCCTCCTTTATGGTGATAACTGATTTAAATAATTAATTGTTTATATCGACCAATTGCGCGTGTGCGTGGTGAAAGGTCAAGGTTGTTTACCTTTTCGTTCTGCACTTTTGTCGCTTTTTATGAGTTTTCGTGAATTTAATTGGGTGAAATCTGGTGTATTGTGCTGCTTGAAGGGCTTGTTGCATCATCTATTGGAGTAGTGCATGATATTGTATAATATTTGCAAAAATCATCACGTAAAGATCCAGATAAAACGCTGACACGGCACCTCAATCAGCTGATTTGTTGTTGACTTTTGGCGTTGACATCTGTCGTCTGTTTGCCGTACGCTCCAACGTTGCCAGATCATTGCTTCTCGTCATCATGTTAGCGTTAACGTTAACGTTATAATAATTGATGCCAAGTTTATACTATACCTACAGCAAAAGTATCTAAAATGTTTAAGTGCTGCCAAAATAAAAGTTTTTCCAACTACTGTTGTGTAACCTGCCTGAACATATTCCATCCTAGCTGTTTCGAAAGAAAAGCAGATTGGATGATTGGAAACTATTGGAAGGATATAAAATGTATTGCTCTGAACAATGTCAAAATGACAAGCAAGATTGTTCAGACTTAAAAATGCAGATAAAGAAGTTAAAAGCTGATTTTGATGGAAAGTGCAAGGAAATAGATACGTTGATGACTAAGTACTCTGAGTATAAAGCTAAAATGGTAAAAGATCAGAAAATCTGTGCTGATGCTCAGAGTAATAAAACACTTCAAATAGATCAAAATGACATCAAATGCATTGCCCAATCCGTCACAAAAACTGTCGAACCATTGATTGACCAGTTATCAACTAAGGTTATTGGAAGGTCTTACCAGCAACAAGCAATGAAAAAATGGCTGAAACTTTTGACAGCCTAATAAACACCATATCTGGAAACTACACTTCAAACGTCGATAAATTTATTGAATCTTTAGGATCAATAAAGAAATCTATGGAAAACTTGGAAAATTCTAACAAGTCCCTATCATTAAAATTAGAGAAATATAAAGATATGACAATGCCGCTGCCCACCATTCAAAATAATAAGGCTAATCAAAAAATCAAGCCTCAGTCAGAGACATTATCTCTGCCTCAGTCCCAAACCCCAGCGCAAACATACAGATCAGCTGTTACATTTACAACAAGTTGCCAACGTAGTCGATGATGTTATGGTTACGCAATCGGTAAACAATCAAAATGGTCGACATAACAAAAAAAACTACAATAACAACACAAATAATGGTATTAATAAGGGAGCTGCATGTGAAGATGCTGATTTTATGGCTGCAAATACTAGTAAAATGTGGCTATATGTCGGAAAAGCGGCTCAAACAGTCAGTTGCGATATTATAAAAGCGTACATGTTAAAAAGCTAAGAAAACTAAGAGGAGCTTATAGTGGGGCAATTAAAAACGGTTGGCACAACAAACTCTTTTAAAGTAAGATTATCCATGGGATATTCTGATGAAGTTAACTCTTGCAAGTTCTGGCCAAAAGGCATAACGTTCCGGCGCTTCAATTTTAGGAAGCGAACACCTAACTCAGGTGCGACATTTATGGAAAACCAAGAATAAGCCTACAGTCAAGCAGTAAAAGATCTGAAATTTGTGTGTATTATCAGAATGTTCGTGGACTTCGCACCACACTAAATGAGTTTTCACTATCAGTCACTGCAAGTGACTATTGTTGACTGAAACTTCTTTACCCCGTGATATACACGATAATGAACTCGGAATCCAGATCGGTTTGTTCCAAAAAAAGGTGTTAGAAGAGTAAATTTCATAGGTCTTTCTCATTTGAATTAAAAAATGCTATTTTAAGAAAAAAAGCAGCTCACATGAAGTTTAGACAGTCTAGGAATATTTCTGACTATAATATATTTTCAGATGTTCGTAAAGAGTGTAAGATATTAGCTGAAAAATGTAAAAAAGATAATATTAAAAATTTAGAAAACTCCATGACTGCTTCTAAACAATTCTGGAGCTATGTTTACAGTAAATATAAGTATTATGATCTGCCAAATAGTATGACATTTGACAGTGTTGAGTCAAATGACCCTAAAAAATTTCAGATTTATTTAAACAACATTTTTGCAGATCTTACGCAGATAATCATTGTGACTTTTTGAATTTAAATTTGAATTATGCTAAGACCTTGAATATTACCAGCTACGAAGTCAGTGTTATTGATATTTTTAATAAAATTGAGAAGTTAAAATTAAGATTGAGCTGTAGCCCAGATGATATTTCATCATGTTTTATATACAATTGTGGTTGTGTATTTTCTCCTGTCTTGGGCAATATTTTTAAGCTGCCTTTACGGAGTGGTATTTTTCCAGAGGAATGGAAAAATACCTATATTACACCTATGTTAAAAAGTGGGAATAGGTCATTGATTGATAATTATCGGCCAATCTCTAAAATATCAATTTTTTCAAAGATTTTTGAATCTATTGTTTCCAATAAAATTATGTTCTCAATTAAAAGTATTATTATTCCGGAGCAACATGGTTTCGTCTTAGGAATATATATTGAATGCCTTTGGTGAGGGATTGCAGGTAGACGTAGTTTACACTGACTTCTCCAAGGCATTTGACCGTGTTATTAGGGACTTTTTGGACCGCCTAAAGTAGCGATTTTTGTGGTTATCGTTATTTCTGCGACTGCGCAGTCAGGTAAAGTAGGGGAGGTAAATGAAATAGGCATAACGAGTAGCTTTATTTACGAGGGCATTTAACGATTCGTTGTTATCGTTATTTTACATTTGACAGTTCTTGATTGACGTAAATTTATTTTGAGGCACGATCGTGTTTTGAGGTACCTATTATAAAGGCAGTGAACAGAAATAAGTGATAAAAGCTTTTCTAGAACCAATAAGTATAGAAAAAGCTGAAATAATAGTGCCCTCTTGTGTTTTGGAAATGGAGAAACGCAGCAAAGCCCAAATCTAGTTCCCAAGTAAAAAAAGGGTGCGGTTTCGCCAGGAAGATGACACGGCCCTGCTTCGGGAGGTGTTAAGCTTAAATCCTTTCCAAGATCCAAGTTTATGTGAAGAACTACAATTACATATGGCTCTATTGACAGGGAAAAACTTCCTGATTAAAACACTAAGAGACCACCTTTTGCTTTTAATAAAACTGTGGTTGGAAGAGAATAAAATTGAAAAACACAAGTAAGTAAAACCCTTTGTCGTTTTTCATATGTTTCTTAACATAGGCACATAGTTAAGTAATGCACATTTTTCTTCTTTACTAGATCTGGTATCGAAGAGACTTACACTGAAAATGATCAGTTATTTTATAACGTGCATCAAATGTTAACTGAAAATAATAAAAAAAAACACTGCTTCATCTAAAAAAAAGGAAGTAAATTTGGGAAAGGTGGAGAGGGACCAATGAGCAAAACAATCAGTAGAGCAGATAATTTCAAATGGAAATATTGTTCCTGAACGGGTACCACTAGCCATAGAGTATGATACTGAAAGTATAATAGATAATACAGACAGTATGGATGTAATGATGGGAGATCCTCAGCAAAATGTTTCGATGGAACATAATTGTTGTAAGTACTTACATGATTTTTTAATCCTTGTGTTATTTTTTTGCTTTCAAGCTTCCAGTTGTTCTTTGAAAAGGGGAATAAATATGTGCAATATATCTTACTATGTTTTGTTGAACTAATAAAATATGCTTATTTTGTGCAGTAGAGTCAGCTGTGACGTTTGTCTTACAATCATACAACATCTTTGTCTGGCTGTATGTCTGCTTGCTTATAACAAACAATCTTAACACATAAATCTGTTTAGCTAGCTCCACTTAAGACTAATTCTTCACAGAAATTTTATACCCAATATATTTTAGCCTCTGCTCTATCCAAGGAGTGAAAAAGCTATAACTGCTGGAGATAGAAAACAAATTCTACGTAAGTATTGAGATTGAAAATGTTTTTGCAACTTCTGATTTTATGAAATTGTTGTTTAGTCAATTTAGTGTGAAAGTCCCCAGGAACACAGTCTAAGTTCTAGTGTATTCACTACAATACAGTAACCTAATCAATTGATACTTCCCAATGTTACACAAAAGAGTACTTTTCTATTAAAACATCTTAATATTTGGTGTTCTAACGATTTGGATGTAAAATTTAGTTATACAATTTTCTATAAAGCAATAACTGATTTGAATAATTTATTTTTTAGAAAGAGTCAGAACCAGGTTTCGAAAATCCAATACCCAAAAGCAAGGTTTAGAATATTTAGAAAAATATGACAAGGAACAACATGAAATTAAAAGAAAAAATTAACAAAAATTAACTCAACAGAAATTGGAAATCGAGGAAGAGAAAATTGTCATTGAAAACCGACGACTGGCCCTAGAGGAAAAAAAGTTCGCGTTGGAAGAGTATGAAAGAAACACATAGAAATGTTAGAAAAACGGTTTGAACAAGAAATAAAAGATAGAAGTAATTGGGAGACAGGAAAAGCTTATTGATGCTTTTGTTACAAAAATGTCTAATTAATTACCAAATTAATTTTTGACTGACATGAGAAGAATTGCATTTTTTGCCAGAGTTAACTTTATGATGAGCTATAGTCAACATGAGATTTAAATAGTTATTACTGTAAAATAGTTTATGTGCATTTTAATTTTGCAATGTTTAAGTTTTGTTTCAGTTTCTGTTACTTCATCAATATGCTATAATATTCTTTATTACAATCAATAAGGATTTTTTCGGCATGAGAACGATTTATAATTTGGAATTTAAATGTCAGTTACGTTTCTAGTTTTTCCTACTTTAGCTTTTAGTTATTTCAGAAAATACTATTGTTTGTTGTTCAAGTTTGTTATTTAATAAAAAATGCAATAATATAGTATATAACATATATTATACCAGGTGAGGCACCAACCAATTGGACATACAAAATCGTCGTCTTTGCATATTACATTCTTTATTTTAACAAAAAACTAATCTTCCTAATGTTTCTGTAATAGATACGTTTAGCACATAATAAAAAATATCTGGCAAAAGGAAATGGCTAAATAGCAAAATATGAACAAGCAAAAATAAACAAAAATGCATCAACTCTTATTTTAATAGAAATAAACTCGTCAACATATACTAAAAACTATATATTAAGATATTCTTCTAATTGTGGGGGATCTATATGAAAGTATTGCGCTGTTTGATTGCTATAAAGACATGTATGACAATTTTTTAAAATGGTAGCTATTCTGTACACCTGCTCAATGTCCTGCAAAAGCAGTTTTTGATTTTTTCTAAAGTCAACAAACGCAAGTTCTGCCACAACTTTAGAAAAACTCCACTCAACAGCTTCCCTTACAGAGTCATGGATGCATTAAAATGCTGTTGTGCTTCATTTAAGCCTTGTCCAGGAAATGGAGTAAGCAGCAACTGTCTTATGCCATAGGCCTGATCCCCAAAAATTACAAAATGAGATCCATCTGGATATCTAGCAGTCTCCTCCAACTGTTCATATATTCCCGATTCTCTAAAAATGCCGGCATCATGCCTTCTACTTTGAAATGCGCCTAATAAACTAACTGTTAGGCCATCTGGAGAAACTATGGATTGATATTTAACGCAATGCACGCGTTTATGACCAAAGTAATACTCCTCCTGTTCTTGAGATGGTCGACAAATTGCGCTTGCAGTGCCATCTATAAACGCCCAACAATTTGGAACTGCTGCACCTCTATCAGCAATGACCTATAAAATGAAAATACATCAGAACTTTATTTAGTGTTAAAGGATGACACAGATTAAGTGTCGAAACGTAGGCAGTTCATTTGAATGTTTAATGAAATTGTCCAAAAAGCTGTGATTTGAGTTTCTTACATCTTCAAAATATATTTGGTATTACATACTTACGTTTGCATATTGTCTCATCTTATTTTGATTTAGCCAGGGTAAGTTATTGAGATCCTCCAGTAAATAACCATGCTTTTCAGAAACAAGTTTATTTACAAAATTGGATATTTCTGATAATGCTGAAGCCGAACGGCCAAAAATTGCTTCATATCAGACAAACGATTCGGATGTGACAGTCTCTTTAATATTATGCACATATATTCTACATCTAAAAAAGTATAGACATAAATAATGTACCTATGTATTTTTGACAGCAGTTTAAACACCTACCAGTGGCAGTGTGTGAGGATCGAGCTGATATTCTTTCTGGTATTCTCAAAGCTTGCACCAACCGTGGTATGTCTTCTTTTGAAAATCGAAAATGATTTTTTACGAATCCGGGATCCATTTCTTCCAAATTAATTAATTTGTTTTGGCTCCTGTTCTCCTGGATTCTCAAAAATATCTCGTAATATTATATTTCTTATTACATCGTAATTTACTCCGCGAGGATTATGCCTGTTTATCACCAGTTCAATAACGTTATTCATGTTGGGGAAACACCCCAACAAGTTTAATAACTTGGCATTTTCACCGTATAGTTTGGTGATAACACCCTGTATGTATGTAGTATGAATGCGCCATAATAGATCCACGAACAGATTTATTTAACCCCAGGTAAACAGAAATTTATGCATTTAAATCAGCATATGTCAGTTCTTCACGACCCCTTAGTCCCAACCTGGATGGACGATTCCTTAGTTCGAACCTGTACACCAGTACTGTCAGTATAATAGATTACAATATAGCAACTTTTCACTCGTAAAGGAAAACGGTTGTAATCATTTTCAATTTAATGTATCCTTGTCTCAGTCCGTGTTGTGTGAGCAACCACGTGTCAAATAAAGAAAGAAAACCGTTTCTACCCTTTCAATCTCAAATGAATTCGGTATGTGCCACCGCCCACTTTTTATTATGTGGTTTTGCCGCTAGGCGGCCAGCTAGAAGCTCGAAGAAATTAGTTCAGTTCACACGTTGAAACCCTGTTGAAGATACAGGTGAAACAGTCAAAGTTTAAAGGTACGATGTGTGAACGTTGCTAAGTTGGAGATCTAAAAGCATTAAAATAAGAAAGATAAAACACTCAGTTTTAAATCAAGCAATCAAGACTTTTTAGTAGATATTAATAATTAAGAACCTTTTGTAATATTAGTTGTATGTGTAAATGAATGAATGCTTGAAATTAGTCTAAGAATTGTATATATATTTCTATTTTTCATATCAAATGCAATTTACACCTGTTTATTAAATTAAATCAAACCGAATACATGTTTCACTTCATCCTACAGATATAACCTCACCACCCTATAGTACTACAGTTTTTCTAAAGTGATTAATTAATAATTAAGATACCACCCCCTCCTTTATGGTTTTAAGCGATAGAAATTCAATTGTTTATCCCGACCAATTCATTTCTTCTCAAAACATGAAAGTGCCGTAAAAGTAGGTAAATGACAAAAATGACACTTTTGACAAATAACGACACGTTATTTTCACTATTATTTTTTGGGGGTCCAAAATCTGTTACCAAATTTTTTGATGTTATCGTTATTAAAGTTATGGCCAAAAACGGCGTTAAAAATATAGGTCCAAAAACTCCCTAATGTTAAACTCTTAACCCGTAAACTTAAAGCTTTGGGAATCCATGGATCGTTACATGGGTGGTTGGGGAGCTATCTAACAAACAGAAAACAAGCAGTCAAGATTGGAAATTGTTTATCTAAAGAAATACTAGTCAGGTAAGGTGTGCCACAAGGTGGCCATTTGTCAACTCTTTTGTTTATTTGTTTTCTCAATGGCATTACTGGTTGTTTTGGAGATTGTTTGATCTTACCTTATGCAGATGACTTGAAAGTCTACAGAATAGTCAGGGATGTCAGAGATTCTGTAAAAATGCAAGATAATCTTAATAGGTTTTCCCAGTGATGCACTGACAATGGACTGTCATTAAATATTGGAAAATGTAAAGTTATGCGTTTCTACAGGAATTCCCATCCAGCTTTTTATAATTATTCTATCATAAATACTCTATTGGAACCAACAACAGCTTTTAAAGATTTAGGGTTCCTTTTTGATCCAACTTTAAACTTCAATGCTCATTACAACTTTATTTGTAACAAAGCTTTTAAATTACTTGTTTTTGTTAAGAGAAGTTTATTTGATTTTAATAACAGAAATTCTTTCAACAATGTTTATTGCTCACTTGTTAGGTCAGTTTTAGAATATTCAAGCAGTGTGGTCACCCTTATATAAATGTCGTATAGACAGTTTAGAAAGAGTGCAAAATAAATTTTTTCGTTTTAGTGCATTTAAACTTAAAATCCCTTCTCCCAAGCCATTGGGCATAGCTTTAATAAATAAAAATATGGCACTGAGAGCAAAAAACCCATTTATTAGAAGAAATCAAGAATATTGCTCAAAAATTCAGTGGACCTCCCGCAAATTTGGAAAGAGCGCATTTTTTGTATCTTTTTTATATTTTAGCACAAATTTTGATTTTTTTGTATCAATAAGGTATGTTTAAGAGAGATTGAAAGATCAGTTTACAAGTGAAAAATGATTACATTTTTTCGTTAAATATTTTTAATTGCAAATTAAAAATTGGGTCCGTCAGAGGCCACCCGTCCATTCAAGTAATTTCTGACATTTTACTCGAAAAGTCGATAATTTACAAGGTTGTTAGGTTTTGTATCTTCGTTAGGCTTTCATTTATCACTTGTGCAATATACACTTAGCCGCAAAAATAACGCACAACCGAAAATTATGCTCAACTTAAAAGTTGATTTTCTCGCGAACCAATAAATCGATTTCGATAATTTTTTTTTGAAATGTAGCTTTTTTCTTTGGCAATTGCACTAACTTAGAATGTTTTATTCAGATTTCAGTTTTAGGCGTATACAGGGTGCAAAAATGAAAGCAATTTTTTTACGTTAAATTTGAGACACCCTGTAGGGAGCGTTAGCAACAACAACGGATTCATAATGAAATCATACTGTAGCCCCATGTTTTCTGAACATTTTGTTTTTTTAATTTCTCTGATATCTGTAATATCAAAGAAAATACACAGTTTTATACCAGAACATGTGTTTTTTTAATTAAAATTACATTTTGACAACGGTAAAATAAGAATAATACTAACAATAATTAACAATACATAGCAAAAAAAGTACATTAGTAGCGCGTGTTCCACCTCTACTTCTAAAGACTGCTTCACATCGCCTCGGCATACTCGATATTAAATTTGATATTTTATTTTGGTCAAGTCCACTTTAAATATCGGTAACCATTATTTGGACATCTTCTACGCTGGCAGAAGGGGGTTGATGCTATCTCAGTGCCCTACCAATAATATCCCATAAGTGTTCAATAGGATTCATATCGGGACTATGCGGTGGCCAATTTAAAGTTGACCACACGCGCTACATGAGGTCTTGCGTTATCGTGCATTAGTAAAAAATTATTCCCAATATACGGAGCGAAGGGGACAACTTTTGACACAACTCAGTGCAGCCCATAATATTTAACCAAGCATTGATACTGTGAGGAGACGTCTTTCTGAATACAATTTACATGTCAGAGTTCCAGCGACAGGCCCTGTATTAAATGCAGACCACCGCAGAGCTAGACTGTAATTCGCCAGGGAGCATGTAAACTGGACTATTGAGGACTGGGAACACGTTCTATTTACAGACGAATCTAGCTCCGATAGACGTCGAGTTATCCGCCGGACAGGTGAGCGTTATGCACAGTGCAACATACCTGAAACAACTTTATTTAATGTAGAGTCTGTAATGTTCCGGAATTTCCTTAACGGCACGGTCGGATATCGTACCTTTACGTGGGGGTTCTTTAAATAGCGAAAGGTATATCAGTGATATTTTGTCTGAGCACGTTGTCCCCTTCGCTCCGTACATTGGGAATAATTTTTTACTAATGCACGATAACGCAAGACCTAATGTAGCGCGTGTGGTCAACTTTAAAATGACCACCGCATAGCCCCGACATGAATCCTATTGAACACTATGGGATATTATTGGTAGGGCACTGAGATAGCATCAACTCCCTTCTACCAACCTGGAAGATGTCCAAATAATGGTTACCGAGATTTAAAATGGACCAAAATAAAATATCCAATTTAATATCGAGTATGCCGAGGCGATGTGAAGCAGTCATTAGAAGTAGAGGTGGAATACGCGCTACTAATGTACTTTATTTTTGCTATGTAATGTTAAATATTGTTAGTATTATTCTTATTTTAACGTTGTCAAAATGTTATTTTAATTAAAAAAAACATGTTCTGGTATAAAACTGTGTATTTTCTTTGATATTACAGATATCAGAGAAATTAAAAAAACAAAATGTTTAGAAAACATGGGGCTATAGTATGATTTCATTATGAATCCTTTGTTGTTGCTAACGCTACCTATAGGGTGTCTCAAATTTAACGTAAAAAAATTACTTTCAATTTTGCACCCTGTATAAGCCTAAAACTGAATTCTGAATAAAACATTCTATATTAGTGCAATTGCCAAAGAAAAAAGCTACATTTCAAAAAAAAAAATATCAAAATCGATTCAATGGTTCGCGAGAAAATCAACTTTTAAGTTGAGCATAGTTTTCGGTTGTGCGTTATTTTTGCGGCTAAGTGTATATTCTAGGGCCAAGATCGAAAAGGTCCAAGATTAAAAATTTCAATAAGATTTTGATGGAGACATGGGTAATAAATTTGTTTCAAAAACATGATTCCTCCACAAAAATATAGAACATACCTACAAAGGAGGCGTAAGTCTAGATACGCCGTTACGTAGGTGTGCTAAGTTTAGAATAAAATTGAAATTTTATTTTGCTAATGAGATATTTTGTGGTGAAAACGTGACCTACACACTACTTCTCATTCATCGCCAGTATACGTCTGCTTGTCCCATTTTAAATCTTATTTTATTGCATTTTTAGCTATCAAATCCTTGCAGATCGTGCCTTTGCATTACCTTCATTCATGATGCACTGTACACCAATCGTTTAGTGATTTTCTAATCAAATCCGCGCACACCTATGCTCGGCACCTCCACCTCCGCTCTCCGCTCGTAACCGGTTGGATTTCCCCAAAGACATATAAAAAAAAGAGTAGACGGAGTAGGTCATTCATAAATTGCCAAATGTTTGCATGCCAACATTAGAAATATTAAGGTGAAGAGGGGATAAAAGAAAGAATGAAAAGCAATGAAGATGGTGGCCTAACTGCGCCAAAGATTTCATTTATGTACGCCCACAGTGACGCGCCTGTGCCATGTTTCTCCAGGCGGCGCACCATAGGCGTAACATTTTAGGGGACACTTGTTTAATGTCAAGGTAACACTGAAATAAGCCTGCTGTCAAGCAGAA
>JAEQML010054794.1:0-37365 GCA_016904865.1 Pissodes strobi | reverse complement strand
TTTCTATAAAATTTAAAATAGGAGGAAAACGTTTCTTTTATTATACTTCAAAAAAAAATTAACAGAACTGATTAACTTTAGTTTGTATATTGTAGATATTCATATTGACACTAATGCTTGTTTTTATGTTGTTAAAAAATGTTGTTAGTTTTATATATATATCACCTTGTAAAATAAACTATTTCTTGCCAATTGTATGTCTTTTTTTTGTTAGTATAAACCTTAATTATTGTCAATAATGTTTGAGTGAAAAATCGTAATTCGTCTGCACAGCATTATTTCCAGTGTACAAGGTGACCCATTTATACGGTTTTTCCATCAAATATACAAAATAGAGAAAAAAAATCGCGTGTAACACAGTGCACGTGTTAAAAGTGAATATTCTTTACGGAAATGAGCATACCTATGGATCAAATACACTGCGAATATATATTAGAAAAAACATTTACCTATGGATACAAATACACTGCGAATATATAATAGAAAATCTGTTATAGTCTGAAATGGATAAGAGTCCTCTAGAAGTCCGATTCAATCGCGACTCGAACCTCTCTGTCTTTCTCGTTACGGATGTATGCTTTATCTCTCTTGCGAGACGAAAATTAAGGTAGGAGTCCTCTTGAAGTTCGATTCAATCGCGACTAACCTCTCTCTCTTTCTCATTATAGGCATATATTTTATCTCTCTTGCGAGACGAAATTCCATGTCGTTCCGCGGGCTTGAAAATTCACTCTCATGAAACCAAAGAAGAATTCACTTCAAAAGTTCCATATAAAAGTTTCATAGTTTGATCTATATTTTAACATACTTTTCTGTATATAGGGTACCCTATCTTTCATTGACATGCATCAACTTTCTTAATTTAAATGGGACACCCTATATATTATTATATATTTAGGGATTGGTTTGGAGACAAATTCAACGATATATAATAATTTAATAATATAGCATTTTTCTTCAGAATTAGACCTATTTTTAAATTAGGCATTCAAAAATATTTTGAAATTCTGCTTGTACCGAACAAAAGTCAAATATGTTTTATTTATTTTTTAGTACCAATTTTTTTCTGTTAGAAAATGATGCTGCGTTGTTAAATTTCGTGGAGCCTTAATTTTCCTGATTTGTTTAAATGTAATCCCCTGTATATAGCTCTAAATAAAGCATTAAAAGAAGGTGGATCTGTGATTCACTGTTTTGGACATTGCCGATTTTTTTAGTAAATCATTAATTAATTTCTTAACCAATTTACACAAATCGATGATTGTTTTAAATAATCATATATAAAATAATAATTTTACTTGCAAGAAATCTTATTTGTTGTTTAAGGTTCTAACACTACAACAATAAAATATCCGCCTTGTAGGAAGAATAAAGCAACGATATGCTATTAAAACTATATTTTATCAACGAACGAAATAAAAAGACACTAACTTTTAAACTACGTATTAACTACTTCGAAAACTGTTGAATCAATTTTGAACTATTGAAGTAGTCCCCCATAAGAAATAAATGAAAGGAGAAAGATCTGGGCTAATTGATGGCCAAACATAGTTGCCGTTTTCCCTGATCCACTTTCTGTAATATTCATCCAAATAGTTTGTTATTGTCTGACCTCTTTGATAGGGTGCACAATCTTGCTGCCATTTTAAATTTGCTTATTCTTCTAAAGGAGTTTCATTTTCACGTAAGGGTTGGATATTATTCAACAATTCTAAGTAAAGCTACGAATTTAAATTTTGATTAAAAATACAGGACCAATAATTTGGCCCTTCAAATAGCACATTAAACAGGAAAGTTAAAACTCTTCTTGACGACGGATATTTAGCAATTTTGCGATTGTTATCATCACATAAAAGAAAAGACAGTTCCTACAGTAAAGTCAGTTTTTAAAAAAATCGTAGAAGAATTGGCTATCAAGATGGTACAGGAACTTTGCGTAAAGATGTCCACAAAATTGGTTTTTGATGGAGAAAATTTAGCAATAATCGACGAATACTATTGGAACGTCAGCTCATTAGACTGCTTAGAATTCAATTTTAGAAGGATGCTGAGTACAGAGCAAAAGATGACCCTGTAATATAGAAGGACGAGACGTACATTCACTCATCATACCCTCACAAAAAGGGATGAAGCGATGAAACTTTAGAAGGCTTAGAAAAACCAATAGGCAAGGAACAGCGTCTTATCAAAGTGTAGACAGGTGGTAAAAACGGATTTGTTCCTAATGCCTATATTAGATGTAAATCAAACAGCATAAGTGGCGACTACCATCATAACGTGAATTACGGGAACTACAAAAAGTGGGTTTCGAAGAAATTCATTCCCATTTACAACTAAAAAGTTGGGGTAATTGAGGACAGATAACAATAAGTGGAAAAAACGCCAACATCATTGTCAAAGGATATCAGAGATGCAAGTATATTTTATGAAAATAACATGTTAAAAGCACAACTTTTCAGCCTAATAAAAATCCACAAATCAATGCACAAAAGACATGAAATGGACGAACTTGTAATTCAATAGGTCACGATGTATTGCGACTGTCTCCATATCATTCAGATCGGAATCCCATTGAGTTGGTTTGGGCTGAAATGGAAGAATACTTAATATTGTGATGAGTTGTTTAAAGACTTCTCAGCCGACAAATGGAAATCTCGGTATGAGTGGGCTAAACGGTTTGAGAATGAATATATTTCAAAAGATATAGTCATGATACAGATTATTATCTTGGGCAAAAACGATAGTGATATAAAAAGTGATTAAACTAATCGGTCAGACGAACAAGAGACCGATTTGTCTGGAATAGAGGAATTAAATCAAGATGATGGGACTCATAACTTAGCTGGTGAAGGGTGAAGGTAATAAAACCTACGGTAATTAGTATAAGTTGTATGTGTGAATATTATTTGTAATTTTAATTATTATTTAGGTTAGTTATTGGTGATATTGTTGATTCATTATTTTTAATTTGTTTTATGTATATTAATGCAAATGCTAATTTAATACATGCTTTTCAAATGCATACATATGTAATAAACATTTTGCTTTTTTTGGATAATACAGTTCATTTAACTGGCATGCCAATAAACATAAATATTCAAACAATTTGTTAAATAATAAATTGGATCTCATTAAATTCCCATTGGTAATGACTTTAGCGGTTTCCAAAGCGTCTAATTTGAGGCTGGCATGACAATCAAGTATGAGCAAAACTTTTTCTCAGGAGAGGAGCCTGTAGATTTTATAAAGTAGGTACAGCATCTATTTATGGAATAATGGTACGGTCATCCAATCAGATTCTAGACATAACTGTAGAGTACCAGTTGGAGCATCATCTGTCAACTCTGTATTCATTTTTCTTCGCGAAAATAAGAACTGAAGGAATAAAATGCCCAATGGGATTCATGCAGCAAGCTGCCATTGTATGTCCCCCGTTCGTATATTTACGTTCCCTATACCGTGTGCGCAACCGGTTGCACATACAGTCTAGGAAACGTAATGCGTACCGATTCACTCCAATCCCTATACCGTGTGTGCAACTTGTGCCCATTATTATGGCTTTGCATGGCCCTCCGCTCGCTTCGCTCGCTACAGGGGCTCGATCAACAAGAACTAACCAAGTTGTAACCAAAACTAACCCAAAATGGAGAAAAAAAACGTTTTACAAACATAATATTAAAAAAATAACAAAAACACCGACGGGAATAGAACCCGGGCCGCCGAACTAAAGGTCTAGCATCTTAACTACTGAACCACCAGAGCATTTGAAACGAATTTGCTGGACCCTAAAGACATGACAGTTGACGTTGCACACAGGGTATAGGGATCGGAGTGCTCCGGTGCGCATTACGTTTCCTAGACTGTGTCTGCAACCGGTTGCACACACGGTATAGGGAATGTAAAAATGCCCCCGTTCGGCACTTTTAACTGTTCCCACTTATAGAACGGTAGCTCGTGACAGAAAAAAGGGACCCATTTTTTACAGTCTGCCTTTGATAGGGGACATATTTACAGACGTAAGCTATCCAAATATGCATTAACATTTTCTGGCACTGCGGTAATGCAGGTTGAAACATTAATTTTAGTTTGCAAAAAAAATGGTCTCGTGGTGCAGCTTTTTACAGTCTGCCAATTACATGAACGCAAACTAAATTTGCCAAATCGTCATAAGCTTATTGACAGACGTTTTTCGTGAGTACAACAGTCACGCATGCTCGTGTAATCTTGTAAAAAAAATCGTTTCTTCAAAGTAGAATCTGTCAAGGAGTTCAAGTGCAGGGTGAACTCTGACTGTATTTAAAACAAAAATCTAACCTTAAATGAAACACATCACAGCTCTGAAGAAAAACTATCTTTTTCTTCAAACGTCAGTAAATCCGTCATTACTCGACTGTGTAGGCGGCCGTGAAGTTTCGTTTTTCCTCCGCCGGAGGTTTACTTTTCACTTTTCCGCCGGCGGAGGTAAAAGTGTTGTCATAGCAACATAGATACAATACAAACAAACATCAAAATAAGCGTCAACAACTCAAGATTTATTAAACTACAATTTGTATTTATCACTCAATTTGTGACTGCATTTCTAAAAATCACTAATTTAGGAACAAATTGGTTATTATTTAATCGAACTTACTCAATAACTGCTTATCAATGCGGAATTAAAACGCAATCGGAGACGCATCTTAAAAAAATAATTATTGTTGACAGTGTCCACTGACAGCTTCATGTTACAAATTCACCGACACCGGTCTAAGCAAGGCCACCTACGACCGTAATCTAAGCCGCCTTGCGAACCCATTTATCTTTAATAATAATTAGATATTATTATTATTAAAAAGAGATGTTTTTGCATTAATTTGTCGACATTCGAAGAAAAAACAGCATATTTTATTTGGAGGAAAAGTTACTTTTCATGGCTTGCTCTCTATTACCAGCCTCACTCCGTTCGGCTGTTAAACACGAGCGCGCCATGAAAAGTATCACTTTTCCTCCATATAAAATAATATACTATTTTCTACAACCGCGCGCGAAATACATACATACATATATATTTATTTTCAAAATTATGGTACATTTATAACACACATTTATAACACATATTATAATAATAATGACATGCTTTGGTATTCTCCGCGTTTTGCCACACGTCAAACAACGTGTTTTCGGCGCGCGAAACAAGCACCTGGGCGGGGCAAGGTGTGTGCCCTATCATTATATAAGGCTTGTGATGCTGCAATATTAATTCGCTTTCCTTAGGGCTCTGCCCCTCCAAAACAGCTACCAATCTGGGTCAGCATTTAGCTGTAGTATGTGGCTTCAAAGAATTGCTTTGGTATATATTTGTCTAGTATGTAAAGCAGGAAAAATTGTACAAAAACCTGCTTAAAAATTGCTCGTAAATGAGCTGACAATACGGAAACCATACAACATTTATATTTACAATATGTACTGCCCTTAAAAAGGGGGGTCGAAGAATTAAATATATACATATGTACAAGTTATATAGACTTAGTATCTAAGTCTAGTTCCGGTAGCCAGGAATTATAACATACCAGGAGCAGTGAGCGAGTTTTATTCAGCTGCGGTAATAAGGACCCATCCGTGGCGGTGTAATGTATGATGTGTACTTGTACTAGTGTTTTAGCGAGCTATTTTACAGTGTCCTGTTGCACGAATCGCCCCCATGCCCGAGCCTGGTAGACGAAGACGTGCCAAGTTGAGTTTGTGCCGTTATTTTAACAGTACCCTGTATAGCAGGTGCTTTGCCTTACATTCATGTGTAGGTATTGCTTGTTACCTATATTGCACCTAGGGTCAGCGTTTAGACTGCTGCATAATAATGGCGTCGCTCGCCGTCCTTCAAGTCAATAGACTGAACAACGAAGTCGGTGTAAGGGCGTTTCGCAGCTGCTTCGGTTCTCCTGCCAGCAGCGGTTTATGCATTTAGTTTGCTTTCATTTATAATACAATGTTGTTTCTAATAATGTTAATGTTATTTGTATGCGTTTAAGTGTTATTATTGTTACTATATACATGTAAAAGAGGGGCGTGTGTATGTATTTTATATGATACTTACAAATGAAAAATTCAATATTTACAGTTTAAAATTAGGGTTAAAGTGGTCTTAGTTGTTTAAAAAATATTGTCGAGTCTTTGTAAATGGGACCGTGCTTCAGTCGGCGCTCCGGGTCAAACCTCTCATTGGCAATATTTGTCGTCGGGGGTGATCCCTGTATTTCAAAGTCAAAGAACCTACACGCGAGGCGGTCTATGTGCTCATTAATGAATTCGAAGTTTGCCCACGCGTGTAGGTCCTCTGTTCTAACCCTGTCATTCAGGGATACCGAGAAGGCTGCTCTTAAGTAATGGTTTTGGATTACTTGAAGTTTTTTCAGGTGAGTTTTGGCCGCGGAGCACCATATAGGGGCACCATATAAGATTGCCGGCCTTATTATTGATCTGTATATAATCAATTTGTTTTGGGGGCTTAGGAAAGACCTAGGGGAGATTAGGATATTAAGACTCTTTTTAATAGTAATATTTTTCTGTATTACGTGTTCTATGTGTTTACTGAAATTGAGTTTTTGGTCAAATATTATGCCAAGATATTTGACTTTGTCTTTGGGTGAGATTTGTGTGTTATTTATTACGAGGGGTGTAATTTCTATGTTTTTTCGCTTACGCGAAATGACGATCAGCTCAGTTTTTGCTGCGTTTAAAGTGATCTTCCACCTCTCGTAATATTTTATGAGTGTGTCTAAGTGTCTTGTGATGTTTGTTTTGGCCACTTCTGCATTAGGATCTTGGGAATAAATTACAGTATCATCCGCATACAAAGCTTGACGGGTATTTGGATTTGAAGGAAAGTCAGCAATAAAAAGACTGAATAGTTGCGGTGATAGTACCGTTCCCTGTGGCACCCCCGCGTGGATGTGCCTGACTGACGAGGTCTGTTTACATACTCGGATATCAAAAGTGCGCTCGGCAAGATATGACTCAATTTGAGCTGCTAGATGTAACGGAATTCCGTACTCTACATAGAGTTTGAACAGCAGTCCATTGTGCCATACCTTGTCGAAACCCTTTTCTATATCGAGGCGCAACATCACGGTAGATTGCTTCTCATTGAAGCCTTCAAATACATCAGTTGCCATTTTCGCGGCCAGTATGGTGGTACCATGCTTTCCGCGAAAGCCGAACTGCTCCTGCGGTAGAATGCGCAGTTTTTCCACCGCACTGTTGATCCTCGGTAATAGAAGCTTTTCAGCGACCTTACCGAGTGTGTTAAGCAGTGAGATTGGCCTGTATGAGGCCGGCCATTTCAGGTTTTTGCCGGGTTTAGGAAACAGTACTACACACGCTTTCTTCCAGGCAGACGGGAAATGTTGCAGCCGAATAATTGCATTAATAATGTGCATGTATTGGATCAAGGTTTTGTTTGGCATATTTTTAAGTAGGATATACGGAATATTATCCGGACCGGGAGCTTTATTTCTCGGCAGTTGACAGAGAGCTTTGCGGATTTCCGCAGGGGTCACTCTGAGTTTTTCGAGCTCTACGGGGGCGATATGGTACTTTTGGTCTTTGAAAAACTTTACCTGTTCCGTGATATTTACGTGCTCTTGTGTCGTGTTTGGTGCCTCACTGTAGACTACCTCTAGGTAGTCTGCGAAGGCCTCTGCTTTCCCTAGATCATCGATTATATCTAGGCCGTTATGCCTAAGCGCGGAGCACACTGACACTGTTCACGTAGTCAAGCCACACCTTGTTTCGTTGTTCACGAATTTTGTACCTTTATCACCTCCGTGAGCTCTCTCACTCGGGCTGCCTCAATTTCTGTCCTGTTTCTCTGCCATCTGCGTCGAATTCTATTACGGAAAGAAATTAAATTTTGGATGGGTTCGGGAAGTGTTTCTGTCCTTGGACGTATAATTGTCCTTGGACACATTGCATCGCGGATGCGCTGGAAATTTGATGTTAAAATATCTACCTCTTTTTCAAGTTCCTGGATTGTATCTATTTGTCGGGGAACGATAGTAAGTTCATTTAGCCTCTCTCGGAACGCCCTCCAATCAAGATTTCTGTAAGATATTACGGTATCTTCCGTAACTGGAACTCTGCGATACAGAGTGATCTTGATTGGAAGATGGTCCGAGTTCAGCGTGTCCATTTCCTGGAGCCCTGAAGCCCTTATCGCTCCCCGAGTAATAGCTACATCGAGGAACGAGGCGCCACGGATGAAAGTTGGATTTGTGGTTTTATGAAAGGATATTTCCAGGTTATTTGCGATTATTCTCCTCAATAATCTACCTTTAGCATTGGTGACGCCGCCCCATTCTGCGTGGGAAGCATTTAGGTCACCAATGAGTAAGGATACCCCATTTGGCTTTCTACCGCCAAGCAAGGATATCGGCGTCAGTGAGGCGGAGAGCCGGAGGAGCGTAACCACCACTAATACGTAGGCCATCCACAGTCTCTATACTGACATGTTCAATAGTCGTACGGATGTTGCGTAACCCTTTATATCGGATTGACCTATGTATTAGACAGGCCACGCCGCCTCCAGCTCGATCAGGCCTATCATACCGCTCCAACCTGTAGCTTCGTATTTTTAATACGAAGTCTACATCTATGTTGGTTTCAAGTAGGAAAATCACCTGAAAGTTGGAAGAATACACAAAATGTCTGAACTCGCCCAGTTTGGACCTAATTCCGTTACAATTCCAGCTTGCAATATTATACATAAATACATTTATATATTAAAATTTTTATATTCAAGTGTAAAGAAGCGTATCGAGGCTTGCATTATTTGTATGCGGTCGCCTTGACACGCGTCGAGCATATTTGCATATGCTTCTAGTGCTCTAAAAAGTTCGTCAATGTTTATAAGATTATTTATTTTAGCAATTACATCATTAAGTTTTGTTAGATTGGTAGCTATGTTTGTTGAGTTTAGATTTGCGTTTAAGTTTGAAATATTTTGTGGAAGTACAGCATCACTAACCTGCATAGTTTTATTTTTGTCTATTTGATTATCTCTCCTTTGGCTCCTTAGAGGGGGGAACTGCCCTTCAAACTCTTCTTCTCGTACATGAAGTTGGCCCTTGCTCGGACCAGGGTCTCTTCGCTGACCCACAGCATTCCTGGTTTCCTGCTGGTTCCTCCAGGCAGGATTTGTTGGCAGTGGCGCTGGCTTGTACACTTCTTTTGGTTTGTTTGTTGGTGGTTTTAACAAATTTAGTTTGTACAAGTATACAGGGCACCCCTCATCAATAGACCTGTGTGGCCCTGAACAATTGACGCACTTTAATCCATCGCTATTACATTCAGTAATGTCATGCGCCATTGCACACTTGCTGCAAGCAACTTGCCTATTGCAATAAGTTTTGGCGTGACCGTATTGCTGGCACTTTTTGCACTGCATTATTGGCCGTCCAGCTCGCCTGTTTTCCCAGCTGATTCTCACAGACATGATTGTCTTACATTCTTGATTTAATTTTTTGACGGTGTGTGAAGCTTCTAGGATGACCAGATACATTGGCCACCTAGTTTTCTTCATTTCGAACACGTTCTTTACCGGAAGGCTGTATTCGTCTTTTAAAGCTTCAGCTATTTCTTCTGCCTTTACGTCTCCATCTAGCCCCTTGAGTACGAAGGCTCTGGTTTTTTTCTGTAGTCTCGGCATACGTATGGTATTCCGTCTGTTCTTGATTTAGCATACGTTTTAGAGTATGCAAATCATTGAATGTAGAGCAGTATACTATCACTGAATTTTTTGTGAATTTTAATTCATACTTCTCGATATGTAGATTCTTGAGGTCACTCTTGAGCTGCCTATGGTCATTTGGTCTACCTTTTATTACCACAGGGGGTGGTGGGGTGGTTTTTTGTTTAAGGGGCGCTCTTGGCTTTTTGGCGGTTCTTGCCCTAGTATTAATAGCTTTAGACGCCGAGGAGGACGCAGTACTCACACTGTCGTCCTCTGTGTCCATATCCTCAAGTGGCTGAAAGCTATTACTGGTCTCCAGGGGTGGTTGTTGCCCCATGTCTAGCGTAGCCACTTTGAAGTTCCGTTTGAACGGCAGCTGCTTGAATGGAACTTTGAAGATGTCCTTCTCTGAGTTTTGTTGGAGTGTTTGAATGTTACTGTCTTTTTGAGCAGGTTTTTCGAGTGTCTTGCTTCGAGTAATCACTGGCGATGTGTCTCTGGATGTGGTTGTGTGTGTTTCTTTACTAGTATTGGTTTTAGGTTTTTTGCTGCTTATTTCCGCGTTTATTAATGAAGAAGGACTAGCTTTCTTATTACCGGTATCAATTTTTGATCTTACTAGTTTTTTAATTCCCATCGGGTGGGTATCTTTCAAATGCTGCCTAACTCTGGTAACAGTTCTGCAGAGGTCAGCTCCGCTAGGCTCCTCTGGATTTACTTTTTGTAGAGCCTCTACATTTATCTTCCATATACCTGGTCGCTTTTTCTAAAATTCTACTAATTGTAGTATTGCTTATTTTTCTTTCCGGATTTAGGTCCAAGGATACGCTGGACATGCTGTCCTCGTCATCCTGTTGTTCGTCCATGTTAATTTCGGGGTTACGCCCCCGAGGGCTAAAAACTAAACCAAGTTTTCTGAATTTTCAGGTGACTTTACTAATATTTAGTAAATAAAAGCAGTCAAATGGTTTTTCTATATAGAATTCCAATATAAACGAAGAATTAAATACTCGCAGAGCTCCTTTGTACCTTAATACTCCTTATCAGGCTGCAAAAACGGTGCGACAAGAAACCACAAAATGCAGGACACATACACTCTGCGGTCGAACGCGTACTCCGCGCGCGAAATAACTAATTACTAAATTGAAATGAAATCGCAAAATCGACGAATGCCGTGGATCCTTATTTTGCGCTCTAGCGCGAACATGGAAAAGCAAATTCTCACTTTTTCCGTCTAGTGTGCTATGATTGGTCATGGAAACCGAAGGTAAATAAATGACAGTCATGCGTTTGTTACAGTTTGTTGCTGGCAATCCTGTTCTAAATATAGCCGGCTACACACGATCCGGCAGGCCTGTCAGTTCGAACTGAACAGTCCGCCTGAAGACCGGTCGCCTGAAGGGCTGACCACTCTCCACACATTCAGGCGAATATGAAATATCAGTCTCAATCATCATGGCCTCTACTGACGACGACGCGTTAGCACTTCTCGGCTTAGTAGTTGCTTTGGGTAAAAAGAAATCCAAAAAAAACGTACGGTATAGTGTAAAGATTGGTTGAAAAAAAGGACCGTTTTTTCTCATGTGAATTTGCTGAATGACCTGAAGTTAGCTCCCAATGATTGGCACAATTATCTACGTATGGATGAAGAGACGTATCTGCAACTTTTATCATTGGTAGCACCTTTGATAGAAAGAAAAGACACTGTAATGAGAGAAGCAATCCCAGCCACGGAAGGTTGACGGCAACTTTGAGGTTTCTAGCTACCGGAAGAACCTATGAGGACCTCAAGTTTTCCACTATTATATCACCTCAAGCTCTGAGTTACATTATTCCTGAAACTTGTGAAGCAATATGGGAAGTTCTACGCATGGATTTTATGAAGGTAAGAAAATATTTTTTTTGAATATTAAACATACATATAAACGAAAACATTAAATTTCTTGAATATTAAACATATTATAAACAAAAACATTATATTTCTTGAATATTAAACATATAAACAAAAACATTATATTTCTTCCATAAAAAATACAAAAACAAGTTCAGTTATCATTTGTGATCAGCATAAGTGAATGAAGCTAAAAGAGAACTAGCAGTCTGGTACTGGCGAGGTGATGCCGAGGGTCCCATTTCTTGAACACTTTCTGACTGGGAAAAAAACATGTTATTCTGGGAGTGGTGTTCAATTGAAGGTTCGGAGTTCTGGAGTAGCAACTGCTGCGATGGTGATGATATTGCGGATAATTGAGAACTTGGGCGGCTAGGATTGGAACTAAACGAATGATTCGAATAATATTCATTTGACGAAGGGGAGTTCAGTAGTAGCAACTGCTGCGGTGGTGCTGGTGTTGCGGAGAGTTGAAAGCTTGGCCGGCTAGAATAGGTACTGGACGAATGACAACGATTAGACAAAGGTGGCTGATAAGTCAGTTTATGATGTGGTGTTAATGTTCCACCCTCAGCTTCAAAAAGAATGTCATTAATAAATTTCTCTGCAAGGCGTCTCTGATCGTTGGCGTTGGTTAAATCTCTGGGCTTCATAGCAACGTTTTTACCAACAATGTCAAACCGGTCATCCGCTGTGCGTGGCCGTTTGAAGTGGTTATTGACGGTCGCTAGTACTTCTTTTGTTAACTGTGTTTGGTCATCTGGTTTTTGAGATTTTGGTGTCGGTCTATGGTGAAACAGCGAACCTGAAGCCACACTTGAAGTTTTTTCAGTAGAATCTTGGGTTTCAGGTTCAGTTTGAGGGCTGTGTGCATCTATGTTTAAAGTTTCGGCCTGTGATTCATCCTGTAACAAAAGATTTGTTTGAACAGTTTTGTTAACTTTTTTGTGGAAATATCTATGGTTTTTATCACTGTATTACATCGTATTTCATAAATTTAAAGCATGAAAAAAATTAAAAAATACACAATTTATTTCTTTTGTCATAATATATCGCCAGACATTTTAATGCATATTTTTATCATGCATAATGCATAATATTCTCTTTTTTTTCAGTTTCCACGACTAGAACAAGACTGGATAAACATTTCTCAGAGCTTTGAGGAACTCTGGAACTTTCCCCATTGCCTTGGGGCCATTGACGGCAAGCATGTGAGCATCATCCCCCCATCTGGAAGCGGATCGTACTATTATAATTATAAAGGTTTTCATAGCATCGTGCTATTAGCCTTAGTTGATGCAAATTATCGTATTTTAATGTGCGATTTTGGAACAAATGGCAGGGTGTCTGATGGTGGTGTATTACAAAATACCCAATTTTTTGAAAAACTACAAAATAATCTCCTGAAAATTCCTGGAGAAGAAACCATACGGAATACTTACAGAAGCCTACCATATGTATTTATAGGAGATGATGCATTTCCTTTGAGGGTAGACCTAATGAAACCTTTTCGACAGGCAGCCTTGAAAAAAACTTACGACTACCGTTTATCACGAGCAAGACGTATTGTGGAAAATGTATTCAGAATATTGGCTGCCAGATTTCGGATACTTCATACTTGCATTAATTTGGAACCGCGAAATATTGAATCCGTTGTAATGGGTTGCTGCATGTTACATAACTTTTTGATAGCTAAGTCATCAAGAACATAAACTCCTCCAGAGTACTTTGACTATGATGATACGGAAGAAGGTGTGACACATTTTGGATTGAATTCACAAGGTTCTAATGTGTCTAGCTTGCAACGAAGACCATTTGGAAATACAGCGAATGCAGCAAAAGAAGTTAGGGAGGCCTTTATGAGTTATTTTACGAATGAAGGTAAAGTTTCTTGGCAAGATAGATTCATCCAATAAAATCTTACCTACTAATAATACTATTGTATAGGGTGGTCCAACTTGGTCGCTCTCTTATGGGAACAACCCTTATTGAAAGAAATCGACTAAATTTTAAGAACGTCCCCTGGCAACCAAACGATTATTACAAATTGCAAAATTTTGTTTGCGCCACTGACTTTCTCATGAAATTTGACCCTCAGGCACTGTGGTACATTTTTTCCTATCTCTTCAAATAACTCGATTATTTCTGAAAGGACTTAAGTGCTATTTTCACGTTTTGAGAAAAACAAGAAAATGTGCCTATTCTTAAAATCCTTAAAGTTTTTTTTTAAATTTCATTTATTTTTTGTTGTAGTATAGTTTAATTACAGGTGTAAATTAATAAAATATTAAATTAATTTTTGTATTTTTTTTAAGATATATATATATATTTTTTTTAAAACCTCATGTTAGGTCCTTTTTAGAAATAATGACATTTTTGTCAGTTTTTTTTTTTCGTTTTATTTATAAATTAAGCATTAATATTTTAAGAAAAAAATTACATTATCGTACACTAACATAATTACCAGAAAATAAAAAAAGAAATATTATTCAAACATAAAAACAACAATTTACACAAAAATTGCAGTCTACTACTAAATGGTACGTAAAAATACTACTTACTTTCTTTCTACATCACACGATAGAATTTCCTTTAATTATAGTTTTTTCGCGATAAAATAAAAACGGCCATAATTGCACTTAGGCCCTTTCAGAAATAATAGATTCAAATAAACAGTGTTCCCATAAGAGAGCGTCCAATTTGGACCACCCTAGAAATATACAAATTACCTACAAATAGGTACTTATTTACATTATAAAAAAATGTGTGTTTATCAAATAAATAAACAAACAAATTAACTACTGAATGTTTCTGTCACTTACCTCATTTTCACTCTCTTCGTCATCCGAGATATGCTTCGAGAGTTTCGAGAGACTTCTTGGTCTTCCACAAACTTCAACAAATCATAATACCAAAGTTTGGGATGGTAAACTTCATCGGCCCCTGATCCCGTCCTCATTGAATCCTTCACTTTTTTTGCTTCCTTTCGAAAACTAATCCTCAAATTAGTAATTTTTGTTTTAAACAGTAGAGTTCGTACAAGAAGGATCAATTTCCTTCAATTTTTCTATTAATTTTAAATATCACGGTCGTGATAGTCTTTCGATTTTACTTGCCATAGACACGACTCATTGCGATAAATCGCGATAAATTCTTCCAAATCTTATTAAGTTTCTGACCAATAGACATTGTTAATGATTTCTTATTATCTTTTTTCTCATTAGTCGGTGTCATTGTTTTTAAAGCTTGACATAAATTGGTGGAGGCGCCTGTCTACGTTAAAGAACTATAAAGCAATTACAAAAAAAGGGCGGGCAGTTTGGCGTTGCTAAGAGGTTTTGGATATATATGTGTTGACTCGACCGAGACCGAAACGGAAGTGATGTCGAGTGTTCATTCTCTTGCCTTAAATGAAGCCAAGATCAAAGTATTGTTGTTTGAAAAAATAGAAATGTTATCTTACAAGAAAATACGATTAACCTTTCCATGAATGGTACAAACACAAACCTGAACCTCTCCAATAAATGTAAAAACTTAGAGGTATTTTTGAACACTGATCTGAGATTTTTGCAACACGTTGATCATTTAGTTGGAAGCAGACACCCGAAATTAAAATTATTATAGAGGCATACGGCATTATGTGAGTCTCTTAAGGCGGCAAGAAACATACCCTTCAAAAGTTAGAAAATTCTTGTCATAGATATTCTTACGATTTGCGCAAGCTCGACCATATTACGAATTGTATTCGACTATCACTGGCTAAATTTAAATGAAATAATTAAAATTCATGTGACTTGCCTAGTATTTAAAATCCTCCAAATTTGACTGAAAAATTGGTAAAACTGCAAGAAGTACATGACTGTACCACTGGATTTTCCGCCCACTCTGACGTTCCCAGACAATAAATATATAAAATCTGCCCCAACCTTACCATCTTTTAAACGTAAACTCCGAGATCAGGTGCATACCTACAATGAAGTTGTGAAGACTAGATCTTGTTTTTTTTTGTAGTTGTTTCTTTATTTCTCGTATTTTTTCTTATGTACAGGGTGGCTCGAATTCGTGTCTATGTATGGGGAACTCGAAAACCGTAAGAGTAACAGTGTCGGTCAAATTAAGGCAAAATTGTGCATTTAGGTGCCTAACAATATGCCGTTTAGAAAGTTTTAAAATTCCGAGTATTTCCGGAGATATCTGGAAAAGAACGAAATTTTTAAAAATCGTTTTTTTTTCCTGGGCTTATTTAAAAACGGATTTCAAATTGAATTGCACTTTTGCCTTGCCACTTTTTCCGCTCTATCCAATGATGGTATCCGACGTTTCGTCTTCAAGGGCTCATCATCAACTTTCTTTTTTAAATCCGAACTTAGTTTTTTTTATCGTTTTTCAGATGGTATTGGCGTTATTAATATGAGTATGTGTTTTTTTTTTTATTTTTTTTTCATTTTTATTATTTTTTTTTTAATTGTATATTTTGCATTGGCGTAATTTTAAATAATTTAAGGTAGGTACTTTTGAAATTTTTATATTGTATAAAAATATTTTATTTTGTTTTTGTACCAAGTGGAAAATTGGTGCCCGTATTAAAAATAAAATATAGTAAAATAATTTTTTACGAGAATATGTCCATGAACTATTACTCAAACAAGTGGCTTAATGCAAAGATAAAATATTTTCAACTTATAACCAATTAAAAAATTTATTTAATAGACAACATCAACAATTTATAATCATACTAAGTGATACTATAGATATTTTCATGGAAAAACACACCTATTGGAATTTTGCTCATAAATTAATTATATTTTGAATTTATAAGCAAAATTCCAATAGGTTAGTTTTTCTATCAAAGTACCTATAGTATCACGTAGTATGATTATAAATTCTATTAAATAAATTTTGTAATTGGTTAAAAGTTGAAAATATTTTATCTTTGCACTAAGCAACTTGTGTGAGTAATAGTTCATGGCCATATTCTCGTAAAAAAATAATTTTACTATTTTTTATTTCTAATACGGGCTCCAATTTTCCACTTAATAGAAAAAAACAAATAAAATATTTTTATAGAATGTAAAAATTTCAAAAGTACCTACCTTAAATTATTTAAAATTACGCCAAAGCAAAATATATAAAATAAAAATAATATTAAAAATAATAATAAAAATTAAAAAAAAAATTAAATAAAATAAAAACATACTCATATTTATACCGCAAATACCATCTGAAAAACGATAGAAAAAAAAATTAAAGTTCGTATTTAAAAAAAGAAAGTTGATGATGATCCCTTGAAGACGAAACGTCGGATTTCAAACTGGATATCATCATTGGATAGAGCGGAAAAAGTGGCAATGAAGTGCAATTAAATTTGAAATCCGTTTTTAAATAAGCCCAGGAAAAAAATAAAACGATTTTTCAAAATTTCGTTTTTTTTTTTTCGGATATCTCCGTAAATACTCGGAATTTTAAAACTTTCTAAACGGCATATTGTTAGACACCTAAATGCGCAACTTTGCCTTAATTTGACCGACACTGTATCTCTTACGGTTTTCGAGTTCCCCATACATAGACACGAATTCGAGCCACCCTGTACATGTATATTTTTATGATGTATTTTAGTACCTGGAGAACAACAGAATAATCAGCGATAATCAATACGGCTTTCGCAAAGAGAGATCGACTGGAGATATATTGGCCTATGTCACTCATATATGGAGTAGGGCAATTGAGAACTACGGAGAGTCTCGAGCGATTGCGTTGGATATTTCAAAGGCATTCGACAGAGTTTGGCATGATGGACTGCTCAAGAAACTGCCGTCCTTCGGACTGCCAGCCTCTCTCTGCAGCTGGCTTGCCAATTTCCTTAAGAACCGTTCTCTTCACGTTGCAGTTGATGGACACATCTCAGACACATTCAACATCAACGCGGGCGTGCCTCAGGGCGCAATACTTTCACCAACTCTGTTCCTCATCTATATTAATGACCCGCTGATCGAAGCAAATAATCATGTTTACAGTTTTGCAGATGACAGTACCCTTGTCTCCCACTTTAGCTCAGAAAAACCCTTCCCAGCGGCTGAGACTCATCACCGCAGACAGGAGCAGATTACAGCAATTAATCAAGACCTGGAGAAGGTTTAAACTTGGGGTGACCGAAATTTGATCCAGTTAAATGCAGCAAAGACCCAAGCAGCAACGTTTACCAAGAGGGCCAATACAGCGGGCCCTGACATCATTATGGCAGGATCCACCATTCCTTCATCCTCGTCAATCGGACTACTGGGTGTCTCGGTCAACAGCAATATGTCCTTGCATGACCATATTGCTAACATCGCAAAATCAACCTCCCAGAAGCTTGGTGCGCTATTTCGCAACAAAAAACTGTATACACCGCAGCAGTTGCTCTTGCTCTACAAAGCGCAAATAAAACCGTGCTTAGAATATTGCTCACACATCTGGGGTGCCGCACCAAAGCACACCCTATAGCTGCTGGATTCCATTCAGAAGAGACCTGTGCGTCTCGTCGACGACCCGGAGTTGACCCGGAGTCTGGATAGTCTGGAACACCGCAGACATGTGGCCCGGATGTCTCTGTTTTACAGATACTTTCACGGCAGATGTTCCTAGGATTTGGCCTGCCTCATCCCGCCCCTGGTAACTTCTGTCAGACAGTCACGACAGACGGCAAGAGCGCACCAGTTCGTCGTACAACTGGAAACACCTAGAACATCGCTTTACAGGAACTCCTTTGTCTGGCGCACTGCATCACTGTGGAACTCACTCCCAGGACATCTGTTTCCGACTAATTACAACCTACAACTATTCAAGAACCATGTCAATCAACATCTTCGCACACACAACCCTCGTCGAGCGCCATAGGAATGTTAGGATCTCCCTTTAGTGTGTGTGTGTGTGTGCCACTGCCATAAAAAAGGATGGTTGCGTGAAAGAGCATAAAGTTAATATAAACGTTCCCATCGTTGAAATGTTAGGTAACAAAATTATTTTCGCTAAATAAAGACATTTTGTATTCTATTGTATTGTATTACTTTCTCTAAAGTGATGAGCACGGTGAGAGACTTAACCAAGATACTTATATATATTTTTCATATTTATATATCAAGGAAATAGAGTTGTTGTTTGAGATATTGGCCGACTGCTGCTGGACTATTACAAGAAATGCTCCACAAGCTATGAAACGCAGGATGAGTAGGTATCTAATAATTTATAGATAGAAATATGCTAATAGCGGAGTTTACACGTACGGTTTTTTTCCACAGTTTTGGAGCGTAAACTCCAATGGCCCAGGCTATCCTGCCCGTGTAAATACTCGGAAAATCGGCGCGTAGAACGCGAAGACGGAGTGAACGTCAGTCGCGGAGAACAGATACAACTTGCTTTGCATTTACACTGGCACTTTTTTAGACAGTCCATAACACGTTGTTTTATTTGAACTTTAGCATAAAGAAAAATGTCGTGGACAAGGGAAAACATTGAACGTTTCATAGAAATTTATAGGAGTTACCCTTGCTTGTGGAAAGTTAAGAGTGATGAGTAGAAAAATAAAATAAATTAAATTTCTATCTTGACGCCACTTTTTTACCCAAATTTTCTTATTTTTTGTATCCTTTGTATTTAGGAATACGTATGCTGCTGCACAGGCAATTGCACGAGTTTTTAATTTTTTTTTCTGGCCATTAATCCAACTAGATAACTTTACCTCGTGGCGTGTTATATTGAACTTTCCAACCAGGTGGAAATTTCACACGCCACTCCAAAATCGTATTGTTTTACATTTACACGTACGTTTTTGACTTTCGCACTCCAAATATGCAGAACTGGAACGTATAATTGGAGTGTCTTAAACTTTTATGACGGGCGCTTCAAGCGTGCGCTCCAGTCGTGCGCAACGTCGGTGAGGCGCCAAAATGCGCTCCAAAAACCGAAGAAATGGAACGCCCGTGTAAACGCCGCTATTCAATCATTTTTGTATAAATAACCACATTCATGTTATCCGTACTTTTGCATGTTAATTGCATAAGCTTGTAATAGTATATTTCATTACCAGTCCGGAAACTAGGTTTTTCCGGTGCGCGCACGACAGTTTCTGGTGTGAGGCGTAGCCGAACACCGGAAGTCGTGCAAGCACAGGAAAAGCTGTTTCTGGACGTGTAATGAACGACATTTTTCATAATACCTCTCTGAAATCAAGACATAAACATAAAATTATTATAATTTTAAATATCCAAAATCATGTCATAATACATTTTTTCTACAGCCGCGCGCAAAATAACTAAATACTAAACTCAAATGAAATCGCAAAATCGACGAATGCCGTGGATCCTTATTTTGCGCTCTAGCGCGAACATGGAAAAGGAAATTCTCTCTTTTTCCGTCTAGTGTGCTGAATGGTCATGGAAACCGAAGATAAATAAATGACAGTCGTGCGTTTGTTACAGTTTGTTGCTGGCACTCCTGTTCTAAATATGCCCGAAGCCCGAACATAATATGTCAAAACTGACAGTCATTTGCAAATTTCAGAATAAGTATAGAGAAAAATGTGCATTTAATTTTAAAAAATGCGGCTGTAGAAAAAGTTCTGTGTGTTTTTCGAGCGCAAAGTAAGATTGCCGTTTTCGAAAGATTACTGCGCTCCGCTACGCGTCGCGCAGTAACATTCTTTCTCAAGCGGCAATCCGTTACTTTGCGCTCTAAATACACAAATAACTATTGTATTCAAATGAAAGCAAACGTCAAACTTGCAAGACAGGTATTTATCTAATATTCATCAAGCGTTGCTATGGAAATGTGTTTGTATGCTTTGTTGTAATTGAATAGGCAGCTAATTTTGAAGTATTTGTGACAAGTAATGTCAGAATAAATAAAATAATTTTACTTAAAATTAGTCTATTGACGCTAAAATGTACTAGATTAATCTTGTAGACTGCATCGCTGTATAATTTTAACCCAATTTATTATATTTTATGCTTATTCTGTGACCAAATAACTGCAAATTTAGCACTTAAAATCAGGGAGCAGGAAATCTTTTCCCGCTCCCTAATTAGGGACCGGAAAAAATTTTCCCGTGCCCGGACCGAAAAGACTTACTTTCTTTGCTCTACAGAGACGTCGAAAATGATAGTTTTCGGAGAGGTATTATGAAATAGTTATTTGTGTATTTAGAGCGCAAAGTAACGGATTGCCGCTTGAGAAAGAATGTTACTGCGCGACGCGTATCGGAGCGCAGTAATCTTTCGAAAACGGCAATCTTACTTTGCGCTCGAAAAACACACAGAACTTTTTCTACAGCCGCATTTTTGAAAATTAAATCCACATTTTTCTCTATATTATTCTGAAATTTGCAAATGAATGTCAATTTTGACATATTATATTCGGATGTCGGGCATATTTAGGATAACAGTGCCAGCAATAAACTGTAACAAACGCACGACTGTCATTTATTTATCTTCGGTTTCCATGACCATTCATAGCACACTCGACGGAAAAGTGAGATTTTTCTTTTCCATATTAGTAACCACGGCATTCGTCGACTTTACGATTTCATTTGAATTTAGCAATTAGTTATTTTGCGCGCGGCTGTAGAAAAAATATATTTTTTTAATATACAACTAAAGCTCTTTATTTTCACGAACCAACCAATAACCATTACAGGAAATTTTGGCTTACTTGAGCCTATCCAAAAATAGTTATTTATGCAATAAGTGTGTAAAGTTACCCTTTTTTTATAAATGGGAATATTGACAATCCCATGAATAAAAAAGGGTACTTTACACATGAGCAGCATACAAATTTTTTTCTACTACCGAAAAATACTATAAAAAATTAAAATATTACTAAATTATTTTACGCACTAGTGCGTAAAGTAAAAATAATTTTCGCACTAGTGTGTAAAGTGAAGATGAATAAAAACATGTTAATTATTGTTTCAAATGTTAAGGTAAGTAATTTTTAATAATGAAAATTAGAAATAATATGTGTGATTAATTAATAAACATTTATTGCTGATATTTTAATATATTAAGCTAAATTGAATTAATCACAATCTGATAATAGGCCCATTTATTTATTTGTGGGAAATATTAATATTGAAAGTACAGTTACCAAAAGTACAATTATTAAACGGTAACCCTTGAGTCTTCGAAAGAACGGAATGTGAATTTTCGGAAATTACACCGTTATTGGATATAATATTTGGTGTGGATATTAAAGGTAGATTATAGGTAGTATTTGTTTCGTTTTGTTCAAAACGAGGCAATGTTGGTTCACAGGTTGAATATACGGGATCACTTGAAGTTGAACATGATTCTTGATTATTTCCCTTACTTGGGGTTGACGCGATATCATTTGTTAATTTTTTTTTATACTAATTGTGTTCTCGACATAACCTTCTGCTACGGAGGAAGATTTCCAGCCTCCGTGCTTTTTGACAGTTAGTATATCACCGCCAGAATTGGCTAGCATTGTAGCAGATGACCTCCGAAATGAATGTCCGGTATAAAGCGTAGGATTTGGTAAATTTAAATATTCAGCTATTATAGAAGGCATCTTGCCAAATGTATTAATGTCAATAGATTGCTTTGTGCACTTATTTCGAAAAAATTTTAAAAATAGTCTTGGCGTGTTAATACCAGATGATGGTCTTAATGTAATATATCTTCTAATGTATGACAAAAAATCTATATTTTTATTTGGATTTAGAATAGTGAACATTCGCTCCACTCCATTTTTTGAATCAGGAATTTTTATTATTAGCACTGTCTCCCTGTCTTCTATATCGTGTGTAGACATTTTCATAAGCTCTTCTCTACGGCATGCTCCGCAAATTCCAATATTAAAAGCAACCTAAAAATTTATCTGCAGATAAGAATAGGTTGACTATAAGCCACACATTACAATATAAAACAGGGTAGGTAAATTTTATGTTCAGAATTTGAACTCTTTCAGTATTAACAGGGTAAAATTGTGATCATATGTGTTGTTGGTACAAATTGTGGTAATAGTTTAAGCAGTGATAATTTAAAACACATTTGTGCCATCAAAACCTTAATAATTATTAATTTTTACCTACAACACATATACAATATACATATGATCACGATGTTACTCTATTAACAATGAAATGTCAAATTGCCAAACATCAAAAGTGAATCACCCTCTATATTATTGCATTTATACAGTAGCGTGCCGTATAGGGGGCCAGGGGGGCGAATGCCCCCCCCCCTCCCCGCCCTCTATCTAACCCGCCTCAGCCTCCTAATGCAAACTGCAAATGGCTCATCATTCGGCGCCCTCGAAATAGCTCGTCCCTCCCGCCCTTATACCCAAGGCACGCTACTGCATTTATATTAAAAAGACTTCGTAATCGAATCATTCAAGTAACAGAGGAATGTAATAACAGGGAGTTCTATTGCAAAAAATATAATATCAATTGATTTTTTTTTTGGAACATATTATACACAAATCAATAAATACGGAATTACATTATAAAATGGGAAGTAAAATACAATAAAATATTGACCTTTTCCATGCGCCTTTTCACATTTTTTTTTGGCGTAGCATCAAATTAAAACATGCTTGCTCTAGATTCATTGCGCATAGTCCGCATAGCATGCCACTTTTAATCAAAATGAGAAGTACCCACAAAAATCAGTCATCACACTCAAAGTGTGTACATTTTGTATATTCTTTCATATTTATTCGCGATTTTTACGTAAATCGAAGTTAAATCACCAGAACGACTTATCCAATATTTATTTATTTGCGGTAACGGAATATTTTGCATGCCCTTTTTAATATTGCATTTTACCTAATGGAAACTCCCTATAGAAAATAAAATGAACTATATCAATTATATAAGGTTTTGTTTCGCATTTCCGCTGAAAAATAAAAAATATTAAAATAAGGTTCAAATAATATGGATCATCTAAATACTATGTGAAAAATCACGCCACTTAAGTAGGAATAGATATATATTTTTTATTTAGACTTACTTTTACTAATAAAAATTTTGAGTCTGGCGCTTCCACAATAAATTTTATGAAAAGATGCTTTTCAAAAACTCCGGATTTCTTTGGCTTGAAGTGCTTGCTTTTCTGCTTTAAAAATGACACCAATTTGTGGTAGGCGGAAATATCAACGTTATTTTTCACTTTTAAAGTAGATTTCAACATTGAAAAAATTGATCAAAGTGTGGAGGGTTTATAGGTGCTTAATTCTACTACAAAATATGCCAACAATGCATTTTCAGAAAACTTCGAAATGTTCTTCGTTTTACACCAATCCATAAACAAGTTATATTTTTGCTCATAAATAGTGACAGATTTCACTGGAAGCAAATGTAAAGATGCTTTCTGGGCTAACGGTGTCCGGTGGGGTAGAATCAATATGTAAGTTAGAAGAGTCTGAGTCATTCATGTTAAATAATTTAATTTCCAAACTAAAATAAAATATAATACGACGCACATAAAATTTAATGTACTATAGTATATTAACTTACCCCTTGCAGCATCAATAACACTATTAATTGATTAGTTTCAAACAATTTGGTATAAATATGTCGAACCGTCAAACTGGAAACAAAAATTAATGAAGCGCGTCAAATTTAAAGCCGAAAGATGATAGTCAGAGGGCAGTGGTAACTGGTAACTTGATGATAAAGGAAATTAAGCTACGACGCGACGGTGACGGCCGGCCGCTGAGCAGCATCATACTTATGTTAATTAATTATTCATTTTATTTTAAAGGCATTTTGTAATTTACTTATATTAAAATGTGGTAGGAACTTTTAAAATTGTATTATTTTGTGAAACAAGTTGTCAGTTATGACATAAACTGTATGTAAAGGATCTTGACAAAGTATAAACTAAATGTCAAAAGATATGTCAGATTTACTTTACGCACTAGTGCGTAAAGTAATTTATTTTACGCACTGCATTAAAAAGGTAAATCTTACTAATCTTAAAAAGTGCGTAAAGTGAGTACTTTACGCACGATAGTAGAAAAAATAGTTTTTGTTGGGAATACAAAAAGAAAGTTGAAATATGTTGGTCGTTGTTAATTATTTATCACCAGTAAGAGCTTTTGTATCTGATAATTTATTTTCTAATATCTGGAGCAAATCTTCGTCCTACAAAGGTAGTTTTTTCTCAAATGTGTCATATTAGTATATTACTTTTTACCAAAAAAAATCCACTAATACAAAACTTATGTGTCCTACTGGTATCAGATTAAAAATATAATCTTCTCCTTGATACTTTTGCGTGCCTGCCTCGCCATCGCCAGTCGGACATCATAATTTTTAGGAACGGTGTATTCTTCTTTTGCTTATTGTCAATTTTGTAGCATGCATGTAACATGCTACACTTGCGTTTTGGTTATTTAGTGAAGAATGTGTTGAGGCAGTATAGAATTTCGTCCTTCAAAATGTTTGAGATCATTCCTCCTCTATTATTTCTCTTGCGCTTGCCAGTGTAAATATTCTCTGCTTTTCTGTGTATTGCTTCCGATCTCTTCATTAAATATTCTGTCACAATTGGAAGGTGTGCCTTTTTTACTTGTTTCATCATCGCAATTTCTTCTCGGTGACCCCTTTATCTTCAGATGGATCAGTTGGTTCTTGATTATTTGCATCACGTATCACTTATTCCATATTATAAGTTTTGATATAGACAGATTTTATTACAGAATTTTATACACGCATTTTAACCAAGAATCATCATACCCTGCCAATATAGAACTTTACTTCAAGGTTCTTCTGGCATGATATGTGACCGGACGTTAACCCATGATTTTTTCTGCCGGTAAACGTGTCTCACACAGCCCGTGTAATGACATCTGACATATTTTGTTCTAACTTCTCTAGGTGTTCCTTGGTTCTCATCTTGGTTATATTGCAAGTCATAGTATGATATATCTAGTTATATGACATACAAGTACTAAATTCACTCATATAGCGAGAAGTGTGTCAAATGTAAATCAAACACCCTTTAACTACAACTGGATAGGAAATTATCTGAATAAAGGCATTATGTTTCTATCGCAAATATCTCTGACGTCATAAATAGTTGTCTTATTTAAAAAATTGATATAGCTATACTTATTTCAATTTTATTCACATTGTGTTATGAACTTAAAAATAGCCTATATTTTTTCGATAAACTAAGCATTTTACATATTTAATAGATATCGATATATTCGATACCTTTTCTGTTCCCTGTTATTTTCTACAGAGCAGCCACAGGCCTTGGATACGACTCGTTGAATCGATATAATATGGTTTATGCAGTTATTTAATAAGTAAATAGGCAGGCCTATTAATATGAATTTTACAAGTGATTCAACTTTTAGAAATAATGAAGAATTGCATAAAATATGGTAAGTACCGCGTGTTTTTTTTTAACAATATCTGTCGATATAAATCAAAATTTCTAAGTAATAAACGTGGAATCGGTATTGAAAACAGGAATTGGGGAAAAACATTTATGTTGCTATAAAAATTAGAGAGTGGAGAAGTACAGCCCACTGTGTGGTCAATTATATTTTTAAATGCTTTCAGTTTAAAAGATCAAAAGACACATTGTGGTCAAGTAGGTGTATTTGTATATGTGATTTTTTCTGTTTATTGATCATTGACTGGTATTTTATGAAATACAAAGTCAGCCAAATACGTAAATTTTCCCATTATTTAAAAAAATTAAATATCGATGCCGCTTCTGTCATATAAAATATAAGTTATAACCTAAAAGTTATACATGCGATAATATACGAGTAGAATAATCTTGCCAGTTAAGGGTAGGTTTTCCACTTGCATAAGGGTTCTGTTGAATTTGAAACACTATTTTGCAAAATGAAACAAAAATATCAGTATACTTCGTTTGGGTAGAAAAAAAGGAAACATTTTTAAAAAGAGGATAGGTTCTTCAAAACTCAGAAAATTCATTTGATTAGCAATGTTTAATGGTTTTTGGATAAGGGTTTTCTCTGGATGTTGTTAATATTCGCTAAATGAAATCCAAATAAATGATTTTTAGTGGCAAAAATTGCGTCTTGTTATATGATTTAATGATGGTGTCATGCATTTAAAAATGTATCATAGATAGAGCAAATTTGCGTCTTGAATATTTTAACTTTAGAATACGCCTCAGTGAATACCATAATTTCCTAATGCGAACCATTCCCAAAATTTGACTTTGAATCGACAATAATCACCGCCAGTGATGAGCGTTGTCTTATCTTGTCTTGTCTTATCTTGTCTTTTCTTGTTTTGTACTATATGGTTGGCGCTGCTACTGGACAATTTGCCATGATTTCTCGGTATGCTTCGAGATAGTCGAGACAGTTCTCCTGGAGGCATCCGTTTATCACTCTCTCATACTAAAGAACAACTTAATGGGTTTTCCAAAGTGTATTATTGTTTAGTTAACATTTTATATAGAGGCATTTATTGGGTACATAAACGAGTTGGAGGTTAGTAAGCAAAAGCCAAAGGAACAAACTGCACAATTAGGCTTGGGTGTGAATTACAGGAGCTAGCTGCCTGCTTATGTTAGATCTGCACGAAAAACAAACTACCATTTAATCTTAGTATGATTTAGAAACTGACTCATAAGTTGGATTATTAATTGCATTAATTTTTGGTAAGATCATTTTTATCTACCCATTGGTTGGGTAAACGAAACCCAATTTTCCAACCTCTTTATATATTTCTAAATTAGTGATCTCAAAAACGGGGCATTAAAAAATTTTATGGTTTATGGTTTCAAGCATTCTACACTCACAGAGACGTGAGTCTCTCATTCCAATACGATTTAGATGTCCTCTCGCCAAACAATGACCAGAACGCATTCTAATGGCTGTCGTTATATGTCTATAACTAAATAGGATGAGGTAATTGGTCCCATTACCCCCCGAAATAAATGTTTGAAAAATATACTATAGGACTTAACAAAAATGATGATATTTTTTAATAAGTATATTCAATGTGATGACTGAGCTCGTATCTGGTCTGCTGCGTAAGTTTTATTATTCTTGACGGAGTTTATGTCAAAGCCAATCTTATGTCATCTTGAACATCCAATTTATCCCTGGCGTCTATCTCGATCTGCAGAAGAGTTGAAAATCCACTCTTACAGAGATAAGTAGAAGCATATATGACGCTAAGCTTCGAAAAGAAGGCATGAACACTTTAGGATACGAATGACGCATAGAACACCAAAATTTGATCAACGATTTTCCTGAAATATAGCAGGCGCTGAGGAATCATTTCGATGCTCCAAAAATTCACCCGCACTTCATCGGGAACGTCGCCGTCGGCGGATGCATTAATTGAGTTTCCAACTAATGCTGCTTGGAGAAATAACGTTGAACTTAAGATTCAAGAGTTTGAAGGTGATCATTAATTTCCTTGGTGAGATTGTCTACAATTACAATTCCTGTCCAATTCTTCAACTTTGACGCAAAGCTGTTCAAACATAGCAAGTTTCTAAAATTTACTTTACGGCGCCAGTTTCGCAGCTTTAATACGAATGTCTGAATATCATCTCTGTACCATGAAATTTCAAATTTAGCTTGTTTAGCTGATATAAGATGTGTGATAAAAAAAAAGTTACTCGTTGGATCCAGGTTTCATTATCAAAGTATGCCATAAAATCGTGTTTTCCTTTGATTTTTAAGAACAGTTTTAGTTCGTTTTCCAATACAAAAACACGATCAACAACATTTCCTTTTGAAAAGCAACGAACATCAGTAAGAAAAGAAGACCTTCGTTATCAGAACCCATGTCTTTGCATATATTATATAATTAACAATTTTAATCGAAGAGTCAAGCGCTTCTTGCAAAGGCTTTCGAGGAGTTTTAGTAGCAAAGACAAATCGATGAATCATGCAGTGCCAGCCCTTAGCTTGGGGTGCAAGCTTAATTTGCCCAACCTACATCCAAGCATGGCTGGTGCTCCATCGGTGCACTCTTCTCAGATTTTCCATTGAAATTTCTTCTTCCGCCGACTGCCGACTTCGTCCAACTGCTATTGGATTTCAATATCCTATTATCGAGGTGAATTGGCTGACGTTTATTGTATTCTTGCGTGGGTTCCTACATCGGGGTTCGCCACCTCGTAATATTGGAAAAATATAGAATGGACATATTTTAAGCATATGAAGAATTTTAAGCTTATAGGTTATGTCTCCTGTACTCTCGGTGCTTCCCTAAAAGAACCATTGCGACCCCATATGGGGTTCGCCACCCACCGGTTGGGAACCACTGCATTAGACGCGCACATTATTTAATATCGTTCTCTTTCTAACACATTGATCTTATGGCAAATTTTTTGTTATTTTCCTCAGTTAGTTTTTTTGAAGATAGAGGTATCAAACCTGGTATAATCGAAATCAGCAACGAACGGACTATCCGATAAATGAAACATATATGTGGTGTCCATTTAAAATAACGAAGTTGATGTTTATTTTTTACAGACTCGATCTTCAATTGTTTCTTTTTTCAGCAAACTTTTGCGCTTCAAATAAAGCTCTAAAACTTTTAAATTTGATGTGCTATGCTAACTCTTCAACTAAAGATTTTAGCTTTAGCTGTATAGTGCGCCAAGTGAGTGAACCTTAACAACGACTGAAGGGGGTAGAGGACTAGCACGTAAAAAATCTTGCCTTCCCATAGGCGCACGAGGTTATTCTTACCATATTATTATTGATAATATTGATTAGTTTAAGACGATAAAGTTCGTTTCCCGAAGGTTATGTATTTACGTCATTGACAACGTCGCTTAATTTGGGAAAAAAACGGTTTATCGTAGCTAATTCATATAAATTCTCTAGCATTTAATTTTTGTACTAAAAGTTAGGCAATATTGAAGCAAGTATGTTCCAAAACGCTCTTTATAGAACGTTCGGAATTGTTATGTAATAAAAATTTTAATTTATAGAGTTCAGTTAAGAGAGTTATCCGAAATATATAAAAATTAGTTAACCGCGTATAATAATCACCAAATGCAAGAAAAATATAAGAAAGGTTAAAAATCTTCAAAGATATCATCAAATTAAGGGTCTGATGATATATAGGTTGTTCGATTTTACAAATTTTCTTTTTTGCGCTAGAAAAGGGGTGTCCTATAGAGTAGCTTAAGCCAAAAAAAATCGGAGGGTTCGCCACATTTGAGCCGTAAAAATATTCGCGTTTTGAGCCTAAATTGCCCTAGAAGGGCAAACTTCCACTACGACTTTCCCAGGTGTAACGTGAAAATATTGAAATTGTAACGTGAAAATAATGAAATTTTAGTAACCGACACCGGGGGCCTGGCACCAGTGTTTCCAAAAGTTGTACATTTTTTTATGGGGAATAACAGTGTTGTTTACTATTTAAGTATATTTAATATTCCACTTCACGCATGACCATCCGCTCGCTTCGGGGGCGCAACCAAACAAAACTAACCCAAACTAACCCAAGGCATGCCGGAAATAAAAAAAATTTAAATTTGTCCGTCGAAACTGCAAATATTTTTTAGGTTGTTTTTCCTCATTTGGGAATGTCTTGGGTTAGTTTGGGTTAGGTTTGTTTGGTTACGCCCCCGGAGCGAGCGGAGGGCCATGCATGACATGAAATATTTGACGAATATATACATACAAAGAAATAGTGTAATCGAATTAATGTCTCTTTTATTCCGATGAATGAATGTAAATGCACATTGAACAATCATCCAAGTAGCCACGTTTACCATACGGCGGGCAATGATATCATTATGGCAGGATCGACCATCCGTTCATCTTCATTCAGTCGGACTACTGGGGGTCTCGGTCAACAGCAATATGTCCTGACATGACCACGTTGCTAACGTTGCAAAATCAGCCTCCCAGAAGCTTGGTACGCTATTTCGCAACAAAAAATGTATACACCGCAGCAGTTGCTCTTGCTTTACAAAGCGCAAATAAGACCGTGCTTAGAATATTGCTCACACATCTGAGGTGCCACGCCAGAGCACACCCTAAATCCATTGGATTCCGTTCAGAAGAGAGTTGTGCGTCTCGTCGGTGACCCGGAGTTGACCCGGAATCTGGATAGTCTGAAAGACCGCAAACATGTGACCGAGAAATCCCTGTTTTACAGATACTTTTACGGCAGATGTTCCCAGGATTTGGCCCGCCTTATCCCACCCCTGACAACGCCTGTCAGACAGTCACGATAGATGGCAAGAGCGCACCGGTTCGTCTTGCAACTGAAAACACCTAGAACATCGCTTTACAAGAACTCCTTTGTCTGGCGCACTGCATCACTGTGGAACTCACTCCCAGGACGCATATTCGGATGTAACAAGCAAGATGTCCATTCGACTATGCCGAACGTTTCTTCATTTGTGACGTGCACCATAGCATTTAGTCGGATGTCGTGACTGTTACATAGAATCAACAAATAAGTCTTCAATTATTTAAACACTTCATGCATGGCCCTCCGCTCGCTTCGCTCCCTATACGGGGGCTCAACAAATAGAAGCTAACCAGGTGCTAACAAAAACTAACCCAACATTTTTATTTTACTTTTTTTATTTTGGGTTAGTTTTGGTTAGCACTGGGTTAGTTTCTGTTTGTTGAACCCCGTAGCGAGCGAAGCGAGCGGAGGGCCATGCATGAAGTGTTAAAATAATTGAAGACTTATTTGTTGATTCTGTGTAACAGTCACGACATCTGAATAAATGCTATCGTGCACGTCACATATGAAGAAACGATCGGCATTGCCGAATGGACATCTTGCCTGTTACATGCGAATATGCTCCCAGGACATCTGTTCCCCAAACTAACTATTCAAGAATCGTGTCAATCAACATCTTCGCACACACACCGCTCGTCGATCAATATAGGATGTGCTACTGCAATAAAAAAATCATTCACCTAGATAAAAAAAAAAAGAGTAGAGACACTTATAGTACAGCTTATTCACTACCAGCTAGTCAACTATATCGAAATCGGAAAGTTCGGCACTGCGCCCTGAGCGGTTCAGTTCCACAGTTGAATTTAAAATGAATTTTCGCTTCAAAATACATGACAAATTCGTCCGAAGCCTCGGCTATCGCCCTGAGAGGTTCGGAAATTTCGGATTTTTATACAATTGTGCGTTTTAAAATCGTTTTTAAACGGATTTTAGACGATAAAATAGTTATTTATGCAACAAGTGTGTAAAGTGAACCTTTTTTTATGAATGGGAATATTGATAAAAAAATTTAATTGAAATTGAATAAAAAAAAGGGTACTTTACACATGAGTAGCATACAAAATTTTTTCTACTACCGAAAAATATATGAAAAAACAAAAATATTATTAAATTACTTTACGCACTAGTGCGTAAAATAAATTATTTTACACGCTAGTGCGTAAAATATATTATTTTACGCATTGCCCTAAATGTCAAAAAATATGTCAGATTTACTTTACGCACTAGTGCGTAAAATAACTTATTTTACGCACTGCACATTAAAAAGCCTATTTTACGAATCTTAGTAAAGTACTTACTTTACGCACGCTAGTAGAAAAAGCATATTTTAAATTAAACGAATTGTCAGGCGTTTAAAACAATATTAAGTCATGACCCTCTTCTAAAATTTGCAAAACTTGGTTATTGACTTTCCCAAATCAAAGGATGCCGCCGCAAGATGACTAGCTGGTAGTGAATAAGCTGCGCTTATAGCGCACCATTTTTCTAATGAATTTTGCTAACGAAACTACAGTAAACGTCTGGCAACAGTATGCCTTCTTAAAAATCTTTGTTTTGGCTATTGTGACAGTTGACAGTAAAAAGCAGGATGGATATTTACAAGTAAAATTTAATTTTGTTTATGGGGATATGGCTATTAGTCGCTTTAAATTAGGACCGGAACAAAACGAAGGTCTCTCGTTCGACGCAAATGCATTCTAGTTAACATTTTCACCCGAGAATTGATTTTCAGATGTGTTTTGTCTAAATTTCTAGTGCTTTTGTGAAGTGGTGCTGAAAATTTGTGTCAAAACTCGAACTTTGAGTGCATTTTTTCGGTTCAAATGTAGCGGATCTTCCGACTTTTTTGGCTTAAACTACTATATAGGACACCCCCTTTCTAGTGAAAAAAGAGAATTTGCAAAATCGACAAAACCTATATATCACCAGACCCTACAAACCAAATAATATAAATAACCACAAAGTTCGGCATCGGCAATTTCCACGCCAATGGCTAAAGGAAGTCGCTGCCGAAATTTTAAAATATGTAAAAAAATAGGTGCTGGTCTAGGGTCAATGTGTATTTAATATATCCTGCGACCAATCACGAAACTGCCTCCCCGCTGAAAATCAAGTAAACGTCGCACTGTTGCCTATTGTCGCGTATTTTAAATAGCTTGAAGGCGAATAAAATATAAAAATTATAAATATTATAGTATCCATATTGCGTATTCGGTATTTCCCTGTGTAAATAAAATAGTAAATAATATAAGCCAGTAGTATTAAGGAAAATAACAAAATTAAGTAGTCAAGTAGGAAATTTAAATATGTAAATTCACTATAGGAAACTAGACAGAAAATAAATTAGGATTATTGGGAAGAAAATGTGGCAGCATCTAAATATGCGAGGATATTTTTTGCCCGCATTCTTTCCGTCCAGGTTCTTTCATTTGGCAAACAGTACTGGCAATTATTAAACCAGTTTTTAGTGGGAAAATTCTCTTGAATCAATCTATACTTTCTACCATTATATTGCAAAGACTCCCCCCCCCCACCTTTCTCTGTTGATATCTGTCTGAAGTTTGTTTGAAATTCCTCTGCCATCAATTTTTACATTCATTGGGATATTAAGGGTTCATTAATAGCTCACTTGAAACATGGAATTTACTGTTTACAGAAGAGATCTTAGACATTATCCTGTTGTATATAAATCAAGAATTTATTAGGAAGTGTGAAAGCGGCTTGCCTCAAAATTACAAAAAGGAAACCAACAAAATAGAAATAAATGCCTTTATTGGTCTTCTTTACCTCGCTGGCACGTTACGAGTCTCAAATTGTAATTTAGATGAGCTATAGCAAAGACAATCATACGTAGTATAATTGTCTTTGGCTATAGTCAGTAAAATTCGGCAATGGACTATTTCGTGCTACCATGCATCAGCAAAGATTTTAATTCGTAGCCCTTTGCTTAAGGTTTGATAATAAAATGGATCGAAAAACCAGAGTACTAGTGGACAACTCTACGCATATTTGCCAAATATTTATAAACAATTGTAAGTGATATTACACGCCATATGAGAACTGTACTATTGATGAGCAACTTGTAGGTTTTCGTGGGAATTGTCCATTCCGCATATATATGGCTAGCAAGCCCGATAAATATGGAATGAAAATAATGATGATAAACGACTCAAATACATTTTACATGTTAAATGCTATTCCATATGTGGAAACAGTCGATGTAGAAAATAACGAGCCAGTGCTTACATATTGCGTCAGAAAATTTTCAGAACCTATCGTTGAATAATAATACTAGGGATAATTAGTACACTGCTTTTAGATGTTTCAAAATAATTTAATGAGATATTTTTCTCTACATATGTTTCGGCTTGATGAGGCCTTTATCAAGAGTAGTTGTATACACCTGTATAGGACTACAGATTGTAGATGTTAACCCCGTCATGGGCTGAATTAATGTCTAGAGACCAAAATTGTATTTTTTTTTGGAAAAGCAAGCTTAATGTGTGAAGTAATTATTGCAATGCTATGATTTATTCCCATTCCCTTGCAGAAGCCGAACTGAAATATAGAAAAGGCCCTCGAGAAGGGCCGTGTCTTAATCATGATGCCCAACCGTTTAATGTAATACAAGGAAAAGATTGTAGAACGGAAGTTTTCTATGCTTTCAGGATTTTTGTTTCGTCTTAGAATGGGTATAATGTTGTATTTTTTTCGGTCCCTTGCGATTGGGTGCCCCAATAGGCATTCATTGTATATATTTATAGAACGATTGACTTTGTCTGCACTGGCAGGAATTTGAGCATTTCATGACACATCATCCATACCACGGGCTGAAGATTTAGTATTAGCCAAACCATGAGTAAAAATTCTTCCATGGTGAAAGGGTTACTGTTGTCTAGAGGTATTACTAAAGCAAAGTCTGGATCAATAATACCTCTAATCATTATGTTTGTAACCTGTAACTGGGCTTGATTATTCATGTTGAACTTATTGAATTCCTGTTTTTTACTGCAAAACTTCTTAATTATCTGTCACACATATGATTTGTTAGTATTTCTGCTTGATGCCTCACAGAATGTTATAAATTTGCCTTTCTTCTTTCCTTTCAGCTTTAAATTTGAGTATGCTATTTGTTTTTTTGCAGCAATATAATTATTATTCATTAGGTTTGAAGATTATGAAAGATTTTTTGAGTTATATTATATTATAATTCCTTTAAGCTATATATACATCGTCAGGTTGTAGGCTTGAAACGAATTGATAAAGGACAAACGAAACTGTGGGCGAAAAATTGCACATAATACATAAACAGACAAGACATTACTGTAGCCCTTAATAAAGCCCCCCCCCCCCCCCCCCCCCAACGGGGGAGTGATGGATGCAGTACCACAACCCTCTTCTTTTAAGAGGGCTGTGGCAGTACCCAATATCCAATATTTAAAAAATGGTATCTGAATATGTGAAAACGTGGTTTTATGAATCGTTACGATTAACAAGGTTAACATTTTGGCAAATTGCGCATATGCATCAGGGGCCAATAAAACACCAGAGAAATATTGCCGTTCCGAGAAATTTTTAAATGAAAGGCAGGAGGTTTAAAGTTCTTGTGCAAAACAGGGTGAAACGCTACACGAATGTAAAATGCATTCTTGATTGGAATATTTTGTAAATTTATTATTTCATTTTGATAGGAGAGCTGCAGATCATTGGAACATGCCGAACTATGACTTGATTTTGTATTAGTTTAGAAAGCGCCACATTTTTTCCCGAAGAATCCTGAAATTTTACACTGGTTCAAGTACGTTGATGTGTTTTTTGGATTGCAGTCCTGAAAATGCGCAATTGTTAAACATACTTAACATACACCCAAAAATAACTTTCACTATTGAAATGGAATCCAACCAATTCTTAAACTTCTTAGACATTACTATTGAAAAGACCAACACAAATTTGGAATACTCAATCTATAGAAAACCTACACAGACTAGCATGGTGTGGTGCCAATCCAACCACCCGCAACAACACAAATTAGCAGCTTTCAACTGTTACATAAATAGATTGCACAGTGTATACCTCTTTCCAAAAAGAATTATAACAATGAAGTTAAAATTCTAAAGCAAATTGCATATAATAATGATTATGACCCTGATATGATAGATACGCTCATCCAAAACACTAGAATTAAAAAAATAAGCAAAGAAATCTACCTTAAACCAATAACCCCCATCAATAAGTATATACCATTTATGGACTCTCAAACAAATCAAAGAATTTCACAATGCATCCACCATAATGTCGGCCATATTAATATATCACAAAAAACGAAAAATAGTTTAGGTTTAGGTGAGAATACGCATAAATGAACTCATGAGCAGACAGAACTCAGCCTTCGGTGAACAGATTCGATCCACCAATCACAATTTCAGACCTCACAACAATGCTAAATTACTTCACAACATACCCTCAAAGAATTCCAATCGCCTAGACTTCATTGAAGATATTGAAATTCAATAGGAACTTAAGATCGATGATTTTTCTCTGAACACTCAAGTTGAAATAGGACATACATCCCATTACATAGACGCTTTTTAGACTAATACAGAATCAAATCATTTATCAATAGAATGTACATACATCTTGTGATCGTGCATCGTTATCTCAATGATCAACTCAATACAGAAAGTTTTCAGTTGTACCACGCCCACGGTTTCACCCAAGACTAGTCAGAGGGAATACTGAAAATTAAAGTTATATTGCCGGCTAACCAAGACTAACCAAAAACATTAAAATTGGTTATAATGTATCGGAACCGGGTTCAAATGACAAAAATAAATTAAAACTAAACGAAAGCTGATTGAAATAACCCAAACTAACTAAAAGCACCAAAACGGACTAAAACGTATCGGAATAGGTCACAAAATTTAAAGAGCCCAAAAATAAACGAAAATTAATAATATGGAAACATTCATAAAATATATATAAAGGGTACAGGGGAAAAACCATTTCCATAGGAAACTTTTTTATTATTGATTTCACAGCAAATTTTATTCTTGATAAAAGTTGGCGCTTGGAAAAAAAACTAATTTTGACAATGTTTAATTAAGGATAAGTTATACAGGGTACTTAAAATATACAAAAATGGTGGTTAAAAAAACAAAAATTTTGGAATATCGGAAAAGCTTCTACAGAAAAAATAAAGCTCCTAGATAAATTTCATGTAGCATGTCGAATAGCATTCATTCCATTTAAAGAATTTGATCTGTTTAACGTAGCGCGAAACGATTTGCATCTTCTTATCTTAGTTATTTAGTAATTATTTAGATATACGAAATTTTCGGTTTGGTGACTAAAATAAATTTGAACTAACTGAAAGTAACCGAAAGTTGATTGAATGACAAACCAAAAGTAACTAATAGCACCAAAACGGACTAAAACGTATCGGAACAGATTAAATATGTTAAAGTAAATTAAAACTAACTCAAATTAACCGAATAAGACATTAAAATTGGTTATAACGTATCGGAACCGGTTCCAATGACT
>JAEQML010054793.1:0-37367 GCA_016904865.1 Pissodes strobi | reverse complement strand
ATTTTTTCGACGCGCAGCAAACAATCGAACTTGATCATTTTCTGTTGGGCGTATTCGCGTAGATATACAGTCGTTCTTCGCTCTCACTGGTCGGCGGAATAGCGTGACTGACATTCCGCCGTCCGTTTGTGGATATTTTCACTTCGTTTCGTTTTGTTTGTTTGTCTACTGCCAATTGCCTTTATTATGAAAATTAATTCAAGAGGACGTTTTCGCCCATAGTTTCGATTAGTTGTCGTCTAAATTTAGGGGACGGTTGAAATAGCTGTCCGCAGGCGCCGCCGGAGGTCATTCCAATTTTTACCCAAAAGTAGTTAAAATCGTAAAAAATACGCTTCAATGAAACAAGTTAATCGAATTCTAGGTTCTTCTGGACAAGCACCTTACTCATCTCATAAGCACAAGTAAAATACTGCTTTTTTATAACTTAGAACCAGCTTCCAGCCATATAGTTAGGTTATGGATGATGGACAACTAACTACGGTCACTGCGGATACTGCAATTTGACGACTGGGTTAGGGCCAGCGCCAGCGGGTCAACTGTTGCTAGCAGTGTCTATTTTTTCGTACTAAATTTCGTTAAGTTTTCATAGTAGGTTAAGAGTTCTCATAATAGATTTTTAGGCACTATTATTTTAAAGTTCTTCTTGTGCCTGAGCAGCGTATGTTTTTTCGAAATTAATTTCGTTAGAGATTTAAAAATTAAACTTTATTCATTTTGTGGTTGTGCCCCCGAAGCGAGCGGCGGGCCAGGTATGAAGTGTTCAAATATTTGAAGACAAAACGTAACGAGCGATCCTGTACGCTCGATACGAATATATGTTTCAAGTTTCAGGTTAAAGAAAACACACAAAAAAAATATTTTTCTTCATTTTTTCCGTTAGAAAACTAATATAGAATACCTAATTTCTTGTTATATTTTAGAATAATCGTTATTTTTGATAGCGCTATTGTTAGCTGGACCAGAAAAATAATTTAGATTTTTTCATAAAAAAAAATATATAAAGCAGGTGTGCAATATAGTAATAATAATTACCATAAAGAAGTAGCCAAGTGGCATTTATGACTATTTTGGCGATCAATTTTTTGGAGAATCGTGCATCGATGGACACTGCCATGAATTAATAAAACTCATCTTCAGAAAATAAATACTTCAAGATAAGAATTTATCATTAGTTAACCCAAAGAACCCAGGCAATGCGTCAAAACAGAAGACGAAGTATGAACACCAAATTAATTTTATTATTTCGTAATGAATGAAAGTTGTTTTTCCTTTGTTTCTTTATATAATTAGTATTATTCCCAAGTAGACCGGCCCGGCGGCTAGCGACACCGTATAATCAATCCTCTAATCAATTATCAATTAAACGTAAATTGGTTTTTCCCGAAGTGTAACTTAAAATTTATTTTTTTAGTTGTATGCATATTTCAATATTAATAAATTATAGTACGGATAGTCATTTCATTTTTGTAATGGCTTATTATCTTCTGCTTATCAGCAGGCTTATTTCAATGTCATCTGACTCTAAACAGGTGTCCCCTAAAATGTTACGCCTATGGTGCACCGCCGGCAGAAACATGACGCAGGGGAGTCGTGGTGGGCGTACATGAATAAAATATTCGGTGCGCTTCGGCCGCCATCTTCATCATTTTTATTCACTACTTTATCTCCTCTTCACGTTAATATTTCTAATGTTGGCATGTAAACATTTGGTAATTATTTATGAATGACCTGCTGTGTCTGTTGATTTTTTTTTATGGTAAAGGGAGATCCTATGGCGCTCGACGAGCGGTGTGTGTGCGAAGATGTTGATTGACACGGTTCATGAATAGTTGTAGATTGTAATTAGGGGGAAACAGATGTCCTGGGAGTGAGTTCCACAGTGATGCAGTGCGCCAGACAAAGGAATTCTTGTAAAGCGATGTTCTAGGTGTTTCCAGTTGTACGACGAACAGGTGCGCTCTTGCCGTCTGTCGTGACTGTCTGATAGGCGTTGCCTGTGAAAGTATCTGTAAAACAGGGACATCTCGGCCACATGTCTGCGGTGTTCTAGCCTATCCAGATTCCGGGTCAACTCCGGGTCGCCGACAAGATGCACAACTCTCTTCTGAATGGAATCCAGCAGCATTAGTGTGCCTTTGTGCGGCACCCCAGATGTGTGAGCAATATTCTAAGCGCTTTTTCTTGCTTCTAATTAGCGCAAACCGTCACCTCGGCTTAGAAGAGACCGAGGGTGAATAGTATCAAATAAGAAAGTGATTTTGCAAGCGCAATTGCGTAAGCTAGAACGAGCTGTCTTCAAAGCGTGCAAATAGGCCCTAGCCCTAATGCCGGAGAGTAGGGTGGGTTTTTATAAGGCGCCACTGGCTTTTAGACGGCATAAGCAAGAACTACCCCAAAGCTGGAATATGGCCCTCGTTTTAGCCTAAGCTTCGCACTACCAAGAGAGAAAAAAATTGTTCAAATAAATCCGAAATTAATTTGATAGAAGTTGATCTGAATTTAATCAATCCGAGCGAATGAGAAATAAAATATCAAACGTGAATTAATTTTAATAACTAGAGAATTAATTTGATTATGAAGGGCAAGTAAGTAGGCCAATACTTATTAAAAATTAAAAAGTGAGACGAAAAAGAAAACTAGTGATTAATAACAAGGCCAAGATTAAACGATAGTATCTATAGCAAGTCAATGAAGCCGGAACATTTCAAACAAGAAACGCAAACATATTAAATTAGAGCACCCACCTTTTCTCGTCCTGTTTCCTCGGTTGAGTCAGCAAACCACAAATTATGAAATATTGCAGGCGAATTTAATAAATGGGAACACTATCGAGTTCAATAAATAGAAACACAGCCAAGTTCGATAAATAGAAAGTTTGTTTATTACTCTAGGCAAGAAAAAAAATACAGAACAATCGGATGACGATTTCTCCGATATTTCAGGCAACTATGCTAAATTTATGACTAGAACTGTCTACGGCTAGTAGTCAGAAATTTTACTCAGTTACTTGAGGCTTAAAAGATAAATAATAAACAATAAAAGAAAACAATTGTTAATTTTAAAATTATCTCGCTCAATTAAGGAAAAACCGATATTAGGTATCTTGGAGATTACGCAATATAACCGATAAATATAATAATCAGCGAACTGAGCTAATTAAAAATATGATTTCTCTTTTGAAAATCACAGCTCAAGCAACATAAATAAAAGACTCTATTCGATCATTATTCGGTCGCAAACCATGCTCTGACGTCACAGTACCGCTTTACAAACTAATTATGATTATAATTAAAACTAGGTACAACAATAATAGATGATACCCTGGGGCAGTCGAATACAATTAAATCAGTAGATTGGGCGCTGTTTTGTTAATCAATTATTGTAGCGTGTAGTGGACTGAAGCACTGATTACTTTAAAATTAACGTTTTATTTTGCAAAATTACAATAGGATTAATAATTCAATGAAAAACATCTCTGTCACTCCTGTCAGTCTTGTCAGGTGAATCTGCTAGTGACCGGCCTTCGTTTGGAGGGTCCCAAGAATACGGAACATGCCCCCGGCCTTGAAAGGGTTTAACTTTCAACAGGCAAAGGACAGAGACGAACAACTGCTCTGGAAATTGTTCCATCCATAGTTTTGACGGAGGCCACTCTGCTAACGCCGTCTTTACCCTGGATGAGGTCCAGCACGCTTCCTAAACGCCATTTCATGGGAGGGATGTTATTGTCCTTGACTAAAACAAGCTGTCGTCCAACCTTGAGGCTGTCACTGGTTTGTTTCCCTTTTTGGTGTAGTTGCAGCTCACTTATATACTCGTGGTGCCAACGGTTCCAGAATTGTTCATTAACCTTTTGGACAAGTTGAAACTGTGACAGACGGTTCTCACCTATGTGAACAATTGAAGGTTCCAGGACAGTAGTAGTTGTTCTTCCCATGAGAAAATGTGCAGGAGTTAAAGAGGATAGGTCATCGGGATTGGAACTGAGCGGACAAATCGGTCGGGAGTTAAGTACCGATTCGATACGCACGAGTAGAGTATTAAAATAAAAAAAGAACAAAGTATATGATCCCAAAACTCTCCTCAAATGGAATTTAAAGCTTTTTACACCGGCTTCCCAGATTCCTCCAAAATGAGGGGAGTTTGTGGGAATAAAATGCCAGGAAATGCCTTCATTATTTATTGGTTCTGAAATTTTTGCCTGATTTTGTTGTAAAAATTCACCCATCAAGCGAAGATCCTTGTTAGCCTTAACAAAATTGGTGCCGTTGTCAGAAAACACTTCAATAGGTCTACCCCGTCGACTGACAAATCTACTAAAAGCTTGCAAAAAATCTTCTGCACTTAGAGAAATATCTAACTCTAAATGCATGGCTCGGGTGCTAAAACAAATGAATACAGCCACCCAACATTTGATGATTTTGCATCCCCTACCGTGTCGATCTTTCACAGCGAAGGAACCGGCGTAATCTACACCAACTTTGGTAAAACGCAACGCTGATTGAACCCGTGCCGCAGGTAAGTCACCCATTATAGGCTGAACCTTGCATGAATCGTACCTGGAACACCGTACGCAATCTCGCACTATTTTCCGGGCTAAGGCACGACCAGAAATGGGCCAAAAGAAATCGCGAACGTGTGATAACAGCAGCTGAGGACCCGCGTGTAGGAGTCTCTCGTGCTCGTGTTGTAAAATTAATTTTGTGAGATGATGATGAGGCGATAATAGAATAGGATATTTCTTGGAATATGCGTAATCAGAATTGGATAATCGACAGCCAACGCGTAACAAACCCTTTTCATCCACAAAGATTTTTAAATTCAAAATTCTACTATTAGATGGTAAATTACGCTTCATGGATAATAACGCAATTTCTTCTGGAAAAGATTGAACTTGAGCCAATTTCAATATTTTATGAAAACTTTCATTTATACCTTGTAATTGATTGCCTTTTGCTCCACAAATGATTACAACTTTTTGAATTTGTAATAGAGCCTTTTCGCTCCGGCCCCAGGATGTAAACTGCACAAGTGCTAGTTTAGTGACCCTAATGAAATTCTTAAATATCGACGTTTCGATAACAAGTCTGCTATCTTTATCAAGAAAAAGGAACTAAAAATGAAAATGGTTAGCAAATACAATAAAACAGTAAAAAGCTCTTGCAGATTGTCAATCTTTAAACTGACTTTGACAAGATGACAATTACAATGCCATATTTAATTACCGGCACCTGGTCTTTAGTGTGATATTTAGGTGTTATTTGGTAAATTAATTTGTTTTTGAAGTTGTTAGTCTATTTACCAACGTACCTGTTGATAAAACTTTAAATATTGTAAGAAATAAATTAGCAAATGATACTAACCTTGGTGAACGTACAAAACTTAATATTGACACAATACTCGAATTACTTACTTTTTGCGTAAAAACTACATATTTTCAATACAATAACAATTACTATCAACAAAACAATGGTATGGCTATGGGTTCGCCTTTATCACCTTTATTAAGTAATATTTTTATGGAAAATTTTGAATTAAATTTTGTTGAAAATTATCAATATAAACCTTTAATTTGGTGGCATTATATAGATGACATTTTTTCAATGTATCTATATAACGAACATTTTCTTAACGATTTTCTAAATCATATTAACACCAAAGAACCCACAATCAAATTCACTATAGAAAGAGAAATTAATGAACAACTTTTATTTCTTGACATTCTTATAAAAAAAGACTTGAATAGTTTCGAAACAAAAATATACAGAAAACCTACACATACAAATAGATATTTAAATTTTAATTCAAATCACCCAATAATGGTCAAAAAGGGGGTCGTAAAAAGTCTATATGATCGAATGAAAATAATTTGTGATAATCAAAATTTCAACACAGAAAAAGAATTTTTGAGCAATGTTTTAATTAATAATAACTATCCTATTGATTTCATTCAAAAATGCTTTATAGAATTTGAACAACCAAATAACAGACAAAATCAAAATAGACCTATTACGAACCTCTTTATTCCTTATATTCCTGGTTTATCAGACAAAATAAAACGAATAGGTAATAAATTTAACATTCGTACCATTTTCAAAACAGAAAACACCCTTAGATCAAAACTAACAAAAACAAAACCACTTAATGAAAATGAAGCTACTAAAAATGTTATCTATAAAATACCATGTGAATGTAATAAATTTTATATAGGTGAGACCTGTAGACCATTATCAAAACGTATAAAAGAACACCAAACTTATATTAGAAATGCACAATTCCACAAATCACATATTTGTCAACATGCATTTGATAACAATCACAGAATACAATGGAACGCTTCAAGTATTTTAGCAAAGGAACCTTCATCTAAAAAACGTAAAATTAAAGAAAGTGCTTTAATTTTATTAAATAAAGATGCATGTGTTGCTTCAACTTCTGTTAGTTTTAATAGCACTTGGTTATCTTTGCTAGAAACTGAAGTTGATAAGGGACACTTAAAAATTAACTAACCCTTTCAACAAAAAACATTAAATTCTTCATAAGCGAATAACACCAAATTATAGATAGGTACATAAAACTTCAAAAACAAATTAATTTACCAAATAACACCTAAATATCACACTAAAGACCAGTTGCCGGTAATTAAATATGGCATTGTAATTGTCATCTTGTCAAAGTCAGTTCAAAGACTGACAATCTGCAAGAGCTTTTTACTGTTTTATTGTATTTGCTAACCATTTTAATTTTTAGTTCCTTTTTCGTGATAAAGATAGCAGACTTGTTATCGAAACGTCGATATTTAAAAATTTCATTAGGGTCACTAAGCTAGCACTTGTGCAGTTTACATCCTGGGGCCGGAGCGAAGAGGCTCTATTACAAATTCAAAAAATTGTAATCATTTGTGGAGCAAAAGGCAATCAATTACAAGGTAAAAATGAATCCTCCACAACAATATAGAACATATCTACATCAAAACTTTCATTTAGTTCTAATGCTGTTGAGAAACTGAAATTGCGTAATCCCTTATCCGTTTTAGCATTGTCATGAAATCTGAGAATGTAAGCCACAGTTCTTTAAATGAACAACGTTGGTGAATCTCTCGAAGGGAAAATCAATTATCGGAGTGGAAGCCACCATTGAAACTTTGCGTATTTCTGGCAACTCGTCAACCCAAATGGGGTTTACTGGCCAATCCTTCTTGTCCCGGATTAACGAGGGCGGACCGAACCACCAAAATTCGGATTTTAATATGTCGTTTGGTCTTGTGCCATGAGAAACGAGATCGGCGGGATTCTCCTTCGTGGGAACATGCCTCCACGAATAAGATTCGGTCAGCTGTTGAATCTCAGCGACTCGATTTTTGACAAACGGTTTTAATAAATTTGGTTGGGTACGTAACCATCCTAGAACTATCGTTGAATCGGACCAACAGAAAACGCGATGTAATTTAACCTCAAGAATATTTGATATATTGGATAAAAGTCGAGATAATAATTGTGCAGCGCACAATTCAAGTTTAGGCGTTGTTAATGGCTTTAAAGCAGCTACCTTTGACTTGGAACATAGCAAATGAGATTCGCGCTCTCTTTGGCTATTTGAAGAAACTGTGTATATACAAGCCCCATAGCCATTCTCAGAAGCATCGGCAAACCCATGTAAATGAATAACCGTGGGATTGTTACAAAGTACTCTTGGTTGAATTTTTAATGAATTTAATACGTTTAATTCCTGTGTAAACTCTAACCACGAATCTATGAGGTTAATTGGTAAAACTTGATACGTTTTTACGGGCTCATTCGGATTTGCACGCCATACTATTTTCTGTAAACTCCGTTGTTCTGGATTCTGTACTTGCCGGTACATCATCTTAATGTCAGCTGATATGACAATAGATCGCATTTGAAATCGTAGAATAATAGATAGTAAATCGGACTGGATCGTAGGCCCAGTCATTTGTAAATTATTTAAAGATATGCCGGAAGAAGTCGGGGAAGAAGCGTTAAAGACTACGCGTAATTTTGTGGTTGAACTGGATTCTCGCAACACTCCGTGATGAGGTAGATAATATTCGGGTTTACTCGCATGGCCCGCTTCATTCGTAATGTCTGTCATGTGACCTAGGTTTTCGTATTCTTCCATAAAGTTAACGTATAAATATCGAAAGTTTCATTGGATTGAAGTGTCTTCTCGAGACTAGAAAATCGTTTAATTGTCGTTTCGCGTGAAGAACCGAGCTTATTAGGAGACTCGTTTAAAGGAAGAGAAACTATATATCGGAAGATAATTTTAAATTTTCTACAAAATGCTTTTCGCATAACGTTTCCTCAACAGATAATAATTTTTTGTCAGGAATTTCCTCCACTGTCCAAAATTTAGCTAATTGCTTTTGCAAGTCAATGTTTTTACTGAAATGACATACGGTACTAAAATTGAGGGGGGAAAACGGAACTGCTAAGACCCAACCTAGACTCGTATTTTGCAAAATTGGACCTGTCTTACCTAAATTTATTTTTCCAGCTTGTAGAATGTTCCAGAACGCATCGGCTCCGATAAGTAAATCGATCTTTTGATTTTTGTCAAATTCAGGATCGGCCAATTGGACATTAGCAGGAATGTTAAACATTTTTCGTTCAATATAAACATCTGGTAAACTATTCGTGATTGTATCGAGCACAAAGCAAGAAAGATTAAATGTATATGAATTAACTGCAGAATGAATGTTTAAAAAACATTTGTTACTCACATGTGATATCTTATTGTTGATTCCAGATATAGTTAAAATTGTTTTGGATTTAGGTAATTGCAATTTGCGACAAAGCTCAGATGTCATGAAACTGGATTGTGAACCACAGTCCAGTAGCGCACGCGCGCTTATAAACTTACCAGCCGAATCTCGAATATTAACTCTAGCTGTGGATCAAATTGCATTTTGTGCTGTAGCTAAATGACAACTGGTATTTTGACTATAATTTCGAATTTCCGGCAACGCAGTTTCATCTTCGTGAGTAATACCAATGGCGGCTTTCGTATCTCGCGTTGGGTGTAAAACCGTACTATGTTTTACTCCACAAAGTTTACATCCAGACCACGAGCAATCTTTCGTTGCATGATTTCGACGCAAACAGTTATGACATAAATGTAATTTCTCTGTTTTAGCGATCCTGTCGTGTACGGCTAGCTTTAAAAAATCGGGACAATGGAATAACTTATGACTTTGTTTGCATAACAAACATAGATATTTGAAATGATTATCTCCGCTAGATTTAATTGCTTGTTCATTTCCAAGCAAACTTCTTGAAAAGCCACGTTTCCTATTTCTATTTGCATTGAAATTATCGCGTTTATTACCTTGAATTTCTTTCTGATTATTGTTCTTACTCATATCAAAATTTTCCAATAAGTCAGCGCGTTCCTTTAGAAAATTCTTGAAATAATCTAGAGTACAAGAATTTCTCTGTTTCGCTCTCAATCGTTCCCACTCGCGAGACGTGTTTTTATCGAGTTTACTAGAAACCGTGTAGATAATTAACGTATCCCAATATTCAGTGGGCTCTCACCCAACTGTTTAAGGCTAACGAGATGTTTACAAAGATTGTCGCTTAAATTGCGAATTTTTGAAGCAGATTCGTCGATACTAGATTCCATGTTGAAAATAGCGTTAACGTGATTTTGAATTAAAAGGTTTACATTATTGAAACGTTCGCATAAAGTGTTCCAAGCAATTACATAATTAGATGCGCAAACCTCTATTGATTGAAGTACCTGCTGCGCAGACCCAATCAGAGAATCACGTAGATAGTGAAATTTCTGGATTTCGTTAATATTGGAATTATCGTGTATAAGAGATGCAAATATTTCGCGGAAATCTAACCATGTTTGAAAAGAGCCATCGAATTTAGGCAGTTTGATTTCTGGAAGTTTTACAACAACTGTAAGCTTTACATGAGAGTGTTGAGTTGAACTTAATTGATTAGAATGTACACTTCCCCCTGAGGAAATATTACATTTTTCGAATAATCCCTTTGCTTTTGACAAAATAGAATATTAAATTCTTCGCGTTCATGTAATTGACCCTCAAAATCGTCTAACGCGCTTTCTATTTCGATTTGAATCTCGTCAAAATTTATGAGCAATATTTCGGTATCGAACGTTCTAACTTTTCAGTCGAGCTTTGCTAGCTTTCAATAGAATTAATGTATTTTTCGAAAATTGTTAACTTTGCTTTAAGAGAACTTCGTTTCTTTATTAAGGCCTTGACCTTGTCGCTTTCTGAATCATTTCCCATTTTTACAATGATCAAAACAAAGAATCTAAACCAATAAATCTATGAAACTATAAATCGAATATATTATGAAAATAATGAAACTAAAATATCAACAACGTATCTATCGTATACAATAGTCGAACGTATCAAATTGTACTAAGGTAAAAGGATTATGTACAAATTCTCTTTGCTCGTCGGCTGTCGCAGGACTTGAATGGTTCCGAAATTCTGAATCGCTTTTCTACGTCTTTCGGCTTTCCACTGTCTCTGACGGGAGCGGGATCAAATCTGCCTACCGCAGCGATTGGCTTTTCTCGTCTGATTTCTTCGTATTTTCGGGACCACGAGTTGTATCATCCGGTTTGATAAGGACCATGTAGCGTGTAGTGGACTGAAGCACTGATTACTTTAAAATTAACGTTTTATTTTGGAAAATTACAATAGGATTAATAATTCAATGAAAAACATCTCTGTCACTCCTGTCAGTCTTGTCAGGTGGATCTGCTGGTGACCGCCCTTCGTTTGGAGGGTCCCAAGAATACGGAACATGAAGGCACTCCTCTTAGACACTAGAAAACTAGATCCGAACTGGCAACTCAATGTCAAATCTACCGAAAGGAAGCAAGAGCTCCCTAATAAGGTGCCCGAACAAATCGATATTCGGAAAAATACTTCACGTTACTCGCCGCAATTCGCGAAATTATGCTCGTTTCATTTAATACTACAGATAAAAATTAAAAAGGCGTCGACTGACCAGACTGAAGCAAGCTGAATATTGGATTTTAAATTTCCAAAAATAAAATGAGTTAAAGTTCTAAGTTTCGACTTCAATAAGTAAATTTTAGAAGAGATAAAATTATCTTAATTAGCAAAAGAGAAAAAAAACGAAAGAATTTAATTAAAGCGTAACACTTGAGCAAAGACAATTAGGTTTGGTGTAAATCTCAGGTTTATTTAACCAGAGTGGAGACAATGCGGTTAGGCTAACGCCTAACTATTTAAAAAAAAACTGAAATATATATATATGACTGAAAAAATGTATCAACAGACTCTATTAGTAAACATAAAAAAGACATAGCTCACATTCAGTCGGTGATTTCTTGGCTGTTTTCCATGTGGAGAGGGAAAAAGAAAAAACCATAAACTTCCTCCGACGAAGAAGGACTCTGGCGGTGTCTGGAATTATTCACGACTCAGGAACCAGACTGGCGTGGCCTAATGACTGAGTTTTAGGACCAGTAGGCGAAACTCTGTTGGTGAAAATGTACCCCTACTGTAAAAATGTACCCCTACGGTGGAAGTGTACCCGTACAGTGGAAATGTACCCCTACGGTGGAACCCTGTAAAGGGTGGCTATACGACCAGCTCGTTGGAACGCACAGACGGGTCGTAGACAGACAAAGGGCTTCTACTTAAGGCAGCTTCAAATCCCTGCTAAGGGCGAGTTTTTCAGGCACTAACGACACAACTAAACGACGTAAGCCAAAATAAGGCCTGATACTCTATAAACTTGGTCGGTTAGAAAAAGCCCATTAACAGGTAAACCAAAAAAAACTTCTAACACGACCACTGCCTTAACCAGCAAGCCAACGTAGAGTGATTTCCGTTTAAAACCCTCCGGAAGCAGATGCTTCCTTCCAGTATTCCCACTACAACGACGCCAGGCCAATAGGTTATATTATGATGATGGACATTGGAAAGAGAGATGCATATAAACAGATGAAAAAGAAAACTTTTTGTGATCTCCCAACGTGCTGTTGACGTTTCGGAAATGTGTGTATTTCTTATGCAGGTCCGACTAATTTGCGTGAAAGTCGCTATTAGACATTCTTACAGTACTGTTCAGGCTAGATTACATATTAAATTTTTGCCCTGTCGTCTTCACGTAAATCATTCAATAAAAGCTAGGCGATATTTTCATTCAGCCGTTTTCTTTTGGTTGGCTTACTTCGGAAATATAATTTTTTGTTATTTTGTTAGGAATATGAAATGTTCATGGCCTCATTGCATTTTTTGAATACGTAATGCACAAAAACTGAAAACGTATATGTGGACTGTGCAACGAAATGGAAGCTGTTTGCTTTCCGTTTGTTACGGTTTTATTGACTTTTCGTTCCCTGGGAATATGAACGAGAAGACAGATGGTCTATTTGTTTAGTATTGTAAATTTGTATTCTGTTTTTGGTTCGTTGCTTTGATGTACAAAGTGGAGAATGCTTGTATGTGAAACTTTTTATAACTTATTGATGTCTCGGAAAATTACATTCTTAACAAATGTTAATGCTTCAAAAAAACGGCTTTTGATAAAAGTAAACTGCAGGTGATGAAAGCAAAAAATATTAAAATGTAACTTCGTAGTTTGCACGTCGAATGCAAACTGATCCTTGCTGTTTTTGGGTAGCGAAAAATCAATATTAGAGTAGCTTTCATTTTGCATCAAATCAAGTTTAAATGTTAATATAGGGTTTTATTCTTGACTAAATGGTGAACCTGTAACGTGCTCGGTTTCCATTTTGTTTATATATCTGAATTCAGATTCGATTAGTCTAGTCTTGACTAAATCGTGAACCACTTATTCTTGACTATAGATGGCAAACCGCTCAGGAATCGGCGATGATCCTTATGTCGATCCAAGTAAGGATTATTTAAACGTGTAATGACCTCTACCGCCTGGTGAATGAAATGTTGAGAGTGAAGTGCAGTTGCCTTCTCGTCCGGAAATTCAAAGCCGATATTGGCTGGGTTATCTTTGGAGCATTTTTCTGTAGCGATTTGGCGTACGAGGCGTACCAATTCAGGAAAGTGGGTTGCCGTTTTGGGATTTTTTTTGACATCACGAAACTTTTACACGTTTCTTTAATGAATTGCGGGTCGAATGGTTATTTCCTTTTAGCTAGGTCGAGTAATTAATTAAGATAGGATTTGGTAAATCAAAGTTCTGCGTTTTTCTTTTCGAAATCGCTTTGGATAAATTATTGAATATGACAGCTCGTTACCACGTGACGTGCGGCTATACCTTTATTGGTCAGTTGTAATTTTGTGGTGCGGATATTAGAGGAAGCTCTTCTGCTTCCGGGGTGTTTTCAAGAGGATCACTCTACGTTGGCTTGCCGTTTGGTCGGCTGGAAGTTTTTTTGTCTTACCTTATGGGATTGTTCCAACCGACCGATTTTTAGAGTCTCAGGCCTTACTTTGCCTTACGTTGTGTAGTTTTGTTTGTTAGTGCCTGGAACCAACCCCGTAACTGGGATTTAATGCTGCTTTAGGTAGGTGAGTGAATTTGCTTTTTTTGTCTCTACTACGAATGCCGCCATTTTGGGACGCCGTGAGTGGATTTTAATTGCGTCTTAATTCATTACAGAGGCCTTCTTGTTCATCCACGACATACCGGAGCGTTCCAACGATCTAGTCGAATAGCAACCCTTTACAGGTAATCTTTTTTTATCCTCTGTTTTTTTCTTGATATTTTATTTTGATTGTTCTGAGTTTAAATGTCCTTTGGTGATGAGTTACAAGCAGAACCTTGAATATTTTTATGTTCTACAGGGTTCGACCGGCAGGGTTTCATTTACGAGCCTTTTCGACCAGTCCCTTGGCCACGCCAATCTGGTCTCTGGATTGTGACTTGCTCCGGGTACCGTTAGAGTCCTCCTTCATCAGAGGAAGTGTATGGTTCCCTCCCGGAAAACCACCAAGAAGCCACCATCTGAATGTGAGCTACCTTACCTTACCTTTATTATTAGTATTTTTTTTCCTTTTTCCCTGTTCTCTCTATCTTTAAATATATACGCCTAACCGTAATTTTCTTTACTCTTGCTAATAAACCCGAGATCTAACTTAATTTATCTCATTAACGAAGATACGCCAAACTGTAATTTTCTTCGCTCAAAATCTAAGCTTTTACTTATTCTATTTTGCCAATTAGGATAATTTTCTTTGCTCCGATTAATAGGTTGAAATCTAAAGTTTAACTTATTGTATTCTCGAAAATTAAGATCATTTTCTTTGCTCCGACAAATAAATCAAAATCTAAGATTCAGTTTGTGTTATTCTTGTCAGTCGATAATTTCATCATTTTTAACTGGCCGAGACAGGCTCATAGTTTATTAAAATAATTCGGGAATGATTTCATGAAATTCGCCGCACAGTCGCGACGAGCTACGTGATATTTTTCTTGAGTATCGATTTATTTAGGTACCTTTATTAGGGAGCCCTCGCTTTCTTTCAGTAGATTGTGCGTTGTTGTGTCTTGTTCCTGATCTAGTTTTCTAACCTCTAAGAAGAGTGCCTTTACGGTCAGATAGTGTTTGGTTAATAATTGATTAACGAAGATAGCGCTCAATCTTCTGAGTTGACATTTAATTAGCTGATCAACATTTATTACTGGCGTACCTAGTTTTAGTTATAAACATTTAAGTAGTGTGTAAAGCGGCATTTCGACGACAAATCATGGTTTGCGCGCCTCAATAAACAAGTGAATGAGGGTCTTTTATTTATGTTACTTGAACTTAGTGATTTATTAAAAGTAAGAACGTAAATTTATATTTTTAATTAGTTTGTTTTGTCTCTAACGCCGGTTATATTGCATAATATTTCTCTTTGAACCTCGTTAGCCACCACAAGGTTATCACGTTCGAGTGGGCAAAGTAACTTAATTACTATTTGAAGTCCTTTTCCCTATGTATCAAATAATCATATCGGTTTTTATTTGAGCGAAATAATTTGATTAACAATTGTTTTTTTTTTATTTTTTCCTTATCCATCAAGTAACTGAGTAAAATTTCTGACTTTTAGAATAGTAGTCAATACTAGTCAATTATTTAGCGTAAGCAGTATAGAGTACTGGACACAATTTAGTACATTCTCTTTTCCATTTACCTGGAAAAATCTTCACCTTATTGTTCCTTTTTTTCTACGAGATTTATTAAGAAATAAACCAACTTCCTATTTACTGAATTTACCTGTGTTATTTAATTATTCGATTACCTAACAACTTCCCTGAGATCCGGAAGAGAAGAGAAATGAAAACAGAGACAGTAAGTACAGTTGATTTAGTTTATTTGCGCTCTATGTTTGAAATGTTTTGGCTCAATTGACTTACCATAACTGCTACAGTTTATTATTGGCTTTATCCTTAATATTTAGTTATTTTTTCGTCTTAATTTTCAATTTTTAATACTTGCTTGCTTATTTACCTTCCATTATCAAATTAATTCTTGGTTGTTTATTTTATTTTTCAATTGTTCGTTCTAATTAAATTCGGGCATTCAAATCAAGTTAATTTCGAATTTATTTAAATAATTTTCTTTTGGTAGTTGCGAAGCTTAGGCTAAAACGAGTACCATATTTCAGCCTTGGGGTATTTCTTGCTTGTGCCGTCTACAAGCCCGTGGCGCCTTATAAATAAGACCCGCCCCTACTCTCCGGCATTAGAGCTAGGGCCTATTTGTACGCTTTGAAGACGACTCGTTCTAGCTTACGCATCTATACTTGTAAATTCACTAAATTTCAATCTTAATTTTTTTTTATTCCATATTATATTATTCACCCTCGGTCTCTTCCAAGCTGAGGTGAAGGTTTTGCGTCAATTAGAAGAAAGGCAAAGCGTGGCAATCTCTCTTCTCTATTTTTTAAGAAGTTTCACTTCTATCACGTGTACGGTGCTGCTTTTTTTTTATTATCAGTAATTGAAAACAATAATTATCCTTATTGTATGTAAAATAAATACATAACATTTATACGCCCATACTACTGTTAGCCAAATGAAAGAACCTGGCTGAAAAGAATGCGGGCAAAAAATGTTCTCGCATTTTTAGATGCCGCCACTTTTTCTCCCAATACTAATTTATTTTGTATCTAGTTTTCTATAGGGAATTTATCTATTTAAATGTTCTAATTAAATATTTAATTTTGTTATTTTCCAGTCTTCTATTATTTACTATTTTATTTACACAGGGAAATCCGGAAAAAGTATACTATTTATATTTTATTCGCCTTCAAGCTATTTAAAATACGCGACAACAGACAACAGTGCGACGTTTACTTGATTTTTAGCGGTGGGGCAGTTTTCTGATTGGTGCTAGGATATATTATATACACTTTGACCCTAGACAAACAACGAACTTTTTTAACCTATTTTAAAATTTCGGCAGCGACTTTGCTTTGGTCATTGGCGTGGAAATTGCCGAACTGTGTGGTTATTTATATTATTTGGTTTGTAGGGTCTGGTGACATATAGGTTGTGTCGATTTTGCAAATTTTCTTTTTTCACTAGAAAGGGGGTGCCATATAGAGTAGTCTAAGCCAAAAAATTCGGAGGATCCGCGACATTTGAGCCGAAAAATTGCTCCCAAAGTTCGAGTTTTGACACAAATTTCGTTCTTACGGCTATTTTTATTGTCTAAATACTGATCACTAATGATTTAAAGTGTTTGATACACTTAAATACACATCTTCACCACTAATTTCCTCTAAAATTGCGGAAAACTCTCGTTGGAAACGTAAAAACTTATACTTTTCTAATCCAGACACAGTATGATTTGTACTCTGATCCAGATTTGCATTTTTGAAAATATGACATAAAATGTCATAAAATCAAATTTAATCTACAGTTTTTAAAATAAAGGAAAATTAATTCGATTTAAAAAGTTCATGTTTGTGCAAGCATAAGTAATTTTAACATAAGTAAATAAGTGTCATTTTTAAGAACTTTCATAGGAAAAGTGCCAGCTAACTTTAAATCCGGGTGACTAAAGAAAGTTTCCATATTTATATATGTGCAACAACTCAGCGTACGATGTGTTCTCAAGGGACCAAAGTTTGTTAGGCACTGCAGGCTATATTATATACGATATAGCCGCAGGGAGAAGATAGAAATCTAAATGGCTTGGCAATTTCAGATGGGAGTTATATAAGGAAATAGCCCACGGTCTGTATCAGTTACATAACAAAGGAAATTTGGATTTATTTGTGTGAGGAATTTTTAGCAAGTTTACATAATTATGTCATTTATGTTATATTTAGATTTTGGAGCGAAACTAAAAATAATTCATTTAGATAGGCGGCCATAAAATATACAAAATATTTATTGAATTCCTTAGTTTATTTTATCTAAAAGTTTAAACAAATTTTAGTATAGAAAAACTGATGTTTCTCTGGTATATTTCGTGAAGGCAGTGTTTTTCCAACTATGCTTCGTGGAACCCAAAGTGTTCGATAAAGGGTTTTTCGAGAAGGTAATAAGACAAATACTTATGCGCTTGAAAATGTGATATTTATGCACATACTTATGCAAAGTTTTTGTCAAAAATGCACAAAAACTAAAAATATGCAAAAAATACCAAGCAAAATTTTGATAATTTGTACGTACTTAATTCATGTAAAAATCAAAATTATTTACCCTATTTATTGCACTATTAATTAATAATATTAATAAAATGATTATAGTGATATAATATTAAAATAGGTAATGGAATAAACACCGATAGGGAATTTATTAAAAATATATAATTAGATGTTTCAATTTGTAATTAAAAAGGTATCTCTTCTATCTGAATACATGTACTTGCATACCGAAAAGCTATGTTCATCGACTGATGAAACAGGACAATGTTTTAAATTTGTTAAAATATTTGGTCCCATATTCAGACTTTCTGAAAAATGTCCATTCAAAACACTAGCTTCTTTGACCAGAGTTTTGAACCCAAAGTTTTTTTCAATCGTGTTTTAAATTTTTTTCTAATATTTTTATTCCAAGTGTGCCTTGTGCTTTTTGTTATCTATTAAGTCAATAATCTCTGTAAGCGGCATTTGCTCTTCTTCTAATTTAATAATTGTTTCAGGCACGAAACTATAATTTGCTTTTAAAAAATAAACTTGTTCTTTCAAAGATTTTGTTTCGAAAAGCAAAGGGCTTGAGTATCTTCGTTGGAAAGTTCAAGAATTACACTTTTTAATGCGAAAAAATGATCTGCATAAAAATACAGCATCTTATAGTTAAAACTGGCTGTGGTAGAAGTGGAATATTAGGTAGCCTTTCCTATACTGCTGGGTTCTTAGTGGTCCTTTGAAATTTTTTTTTCACGTTTGATACTAACTTTTTGATATAGGGAAATTTTTTTCTAATTTCCTCAGCGACTCTATTAATACCGTGGACTAAATATGTCACATGAATTACATTCGAATAAAATATCTTTATCTTGTTTCTAGCCTTAAGCATGACAAAAAAATTTAAATGCTCTTCGCCGGGTACAGTATCGGGAAGAAAAAAATTGACAATTCATCGTCAAGAAAAAGTGATGTTATCAATGAATTGGCCGATCCTACTTGCTTTGAACCTATTAAGTACGCCTTAGGTAATTTAGCGGTAAGCGCTCCAGTTATTATATCAGCTCTGTACCGGACCGAAAGAAGCAGGGAGTGGTTTCATCCACACAAACGTAAAAGTAATTATTTATTTCAAATATAATTTTTTGAGTGTAAAATTTACTTGTGAAAAAAATGCCTTTAATCTTCTAAATTGTTAAATGTGATCCATCCATCAATGTGAGATCAGGGCTATTGAGATACCATCGAACTGAGCCATTTTCTCCAATTCAAGTCTGATAATTTGGCGTGTTGTTTGCAGGGGCTTCATCTTGTTGTTGTTCCCATATAAATCGGCTAAGAAGCCGTAATTCATCTAAAAAGTTATCTATTTTTCTAGTGAGAAGCTAGATAATATCTATCACCAGTTAGACCACTTTCGTAAAAAATATAGGCTCTTTTATTAACATTTAAGTTTTAATGGCCTTAACAAGAAAAGAGTTTGCTTGGCCCCAATAATGGGTATTATATGTAAAGCATATGGTATATAAAAACATATAGAGCATTTTATTATATTTTATTAAAGTATGGCATTTTGAATAGGTCTATAACTTCATATCTTTTTCTTGATATTAAATTTTGACGCTTTGACAGAATACTACAACTAGTTTTTCTAGCTCTTTAAATAAAAAAGGAATTTATTGGTCAAAATACAATGGGTAACCCAGTACTTATTTGAATTATGGTCTAACGTCCTATAAATTAAAACTGAATGTCTTGAAGGCTTCTTCCGGCACAACTAACACAGGTGTTTTCTGTATACTTAGCTGTGCTTTATGGAGCAGCACTAAACTACGCACGTCATAAAATTTTATACGGAGAAAGGTTCATGAAACCACGTAAGACACAGGAGTTATTTTATTTTTGAATAGTTCTTTGAACAGTAATAAAGCAATAAACCCGGACATGTGCGTGCCAAGATTCTTATACGGATTAATGAGCCTTGTTTTATTGCACTTCTTTTCAAACAAATTTGTGCTTAGTTTCGTGAATTCCGCTTTATGTGCCTGTAAATATCGACTTGGTGTACCGTATCACGTGCAATTTCACTCATTTCAGTGTTAACTTCCAAACCATTATTATCTCAATCCATATTATGCTAAAAATCATTGACTATACCCTGGAGTAAAGCGATCAAACCTTCCAGGTGAGCATGGGCGCCGGCAGGGGGGGGGGGGGGGGGGGGGGGCAGTTGCCCCCCCTGGAAAATTAAAGTAACGCTTAACATAAAAGTACATTTCAAATTCAGTGAAACATGCATAGGCACCTAAAAATTGCATTGACTATTTTTTTACAATGCCACAACAACAATTGAAAGATTTTTCATTACCCTCCTGGGGGTTGAAGATCAACCATGTCTGAGGAAAGACTCTCTAGTATCTGTATGCTTAGCGTTCACAGAGAATTTGTGAATAATTATGAAGACAGCGTTATTGAAAAAGCATTAAATCGGTTTTCACAAAAGAGAAGAAATCTGCTATTACTTTTCTCCGATTAGAAAAATATAGGTATGCACAGGGTGGCTCGAATTCGTGTCTATGTATGGGGCACTCGAAAACCGTAAGAGATACAGTGCCGGTCAAATCAAGGCAAAATTGCGCATTTAAGTGCCTAACAATATGCCGTTTAGAAAGTTTTAAAATTCCCAGTATTTACGGAGATATCCGGAAAAAACCGAAATTTTGAAAAATCGTTTTATTTTTTTCCTGGGCTTATTTAAAAACGGATTTCAAATCTAATTGCACTTTTGCATTGCCACTTTTTCCGCTCTATCCAATGATGATATCCAGTTTGAAATCCGACATTTCGTCTTCAAGGGATCATCATCAACTTTCTTTTTTTAAATACGAACTTTAATTTTTTTTTATCGTTCTTCAGATGGTATTGGCGTTATTAATATGAGTATGTGTGTATTTTTTTTTAATTTTTAAAAATTTTTTATTATTTTTATTTTATATATTTTGCTTTGGCGTGATTTTAAATAATTTAAGATAGGTACTTTTGAAATTTTCATATTTTATAAAAATATTTTATTTGTTTTTTGCATTAAGTGGAAAATTGGAACCCGTATTAAAAATTAAAGATAGTAAAATTATTTTTTACGAGAATATGGCCATGAACTATTACTCAAACAAGTTGCTTAGTGCATTTTATTTATAAGCAAAAATCCAATAGGTGTTTTTCCATCAAAGTTCCTATAGTATCACGGAATATGATTATAATTGTTGATGTTCACTATTAAATAAATTTTTTAATTGGTTAAAAATTGGGAATATTTTATCTTTGCAGTAAGCAACTTGTTTGAGTAATAGTTCATGGCCATATTCTCGTAAGAAATAATTTTACTATTTATTATTTTTAATACGCTCCAATTTTCCACTTAATACAAAAAAACAAAATAAAATATTTTTATAGACTATAAAAATTTCAAAAGTACCTACCTTAAATTATTTAAAATTACGCCAAATAACGCAAAATATATAATTAAAAAAAATAATAATAAAAATAAAAAAAATAAAAACACATAGTCATATTAATAACGCCAATACCATCTGAAGAACGATAAAAAAAATTAAAGTTCGTATTTAAAAAAAGAAAGTTGAGGATGGTCCCTTGAAGACGAAACGTCGGATTTCAAACTGGATACCATCATTAGATAGAGCGGAAAAAGTGGCAATGCAAAAGTGCAATTCAATTTGAAATCCGTTTTTAAATAAGCTCAGGAAAAAAATAAAACGACTTTTCAAAATTTCGGTTTTTTCCGGATATCTCCGGAACTACTCTGAATTTTAAAACTTTCTAAACCGCATATTGCTAGGCACCTAAATGCGCAATTTTGCCTTAATTTGACCGACACTGTATCTCTTACGGTTTTCGAGTTCCCCATGCATAGACACGAATTCGAGCCACCCTGTACATTCATTGTACATAGTAAATTTTTTAGGGTAGATATATTTCCAATACAAAATTTAAATCAAAGTTGCGCAACAGTTAAGTTTAATTTAAAGTAGAAAACGGAAACCATATATACGTATTTTTGACAATAAAAATACATAAGTTTCCATATATCTTTACTTTGCCCCAGAGGTCGATCTATGAGGGAGGGCTACAGGGGCTATAGCCCCCCCCCCCCCATAGGCTCTCAAAAGTGTCTGCAATATTTTTATACAAATAATACAATTTTTAAATTCAATTAAACCTAATCTAAGAAAAAGAAGATGAGTTTTAACGATTGCAAATTCGATTGGTATATTATATCAGCAAGGGCGAGGTGGTCCAGTCCCAGTGTACTTTTGTTGCCTATTGCCCAGCTCTACTTTTTTACAGTTAATTGACTTGGGAAATTTGTTTAATAATGCTTGGTAAAATCCGCTTCGTCCGCTCGCGGAAGGCGTGGTTTTTTTACGATTTTAACGACTTTTGGGTAACAATTGGGCGTGGCACCCTCCAAATTTTCCGCCTACTGCGAATTACCTTCCGTCAGCGCCTGCGGCGAGCTTTTTCCTCGCGACTGCTTGAACCCCCCCCCCCCCCCCCCCCCCATGGCGCCCATGTTGAAATTTCTTCTGCCGGCGCCCATGATGACACGCCGATATAAAAGGTATTAATAGAAGTAAAATGCATGCACATCGATTCATGGTGGTATACTCAAACAACTGATTAAAAATTCTTCCTTGGCAGTAATCGAAATATTGGATAAATGAATAATTTTCTAAAAGGTATTCAAAATAATGGAAGATAGCTAATATTTCGATGGTTTTTGAAATAGGAAATAAGCAGGACTATTGTAACTAAAAAGGGGAACAAGTTTTGGTGTGCGTTATAAAATGTGTGTTTAAAAACAGAGTTATCAAACTTGGTATATTCGGAATCAGTAACGAATGAACTATCCGATAATTGAATCATATGCAGGGTGATACGTTTAAAAAAATACATGGTCATATTTTTGACAACTTTGCCATGATTATTTATTTGCTTTTATGAAAAAATTCTGGCGGTTCGTGAAATACCGTACCAGTCTTGTATGTAAACTTTCTTAGCTTCTCTCTAGATAGGGGTCTAACTACACAAGAAAACCCTGCACGTATTTATAATAAGGTTAAGTCGTCATCGCTATTCTATACCTTTTTTGAAACAAAGGCTGCAACGAGAGTCGAAGTATCGTTCGTATTTAAGTAACTTTTGTAAAACGCTGCAAAAATTATATGAGAAAGTACTGTATATATTGAATCCTATCGTTTATTAAATATTAATAAAAAGCACAGACCAAACGAAAGTTCGCGTTGCTTCCGAAGTATATAGCTCAATGCAAGTGCAGTTTTTCATCCTGCGTCACTTAAGATATAATACAAATATCGTGAAAATAAAAACATTATCTTCTACTTTCAGAGAAACATAATTCAAATTTATTTTCCCAACTGCACATACATTAAATAAAGAGCTCCATCTGCAAACGACTTTCATAATACAATTAAGCTAGATAACTAACACAATCCTTGTCGAGTTTCCAGTTTAGGATCTCGCCAGTTTATGATCCTTAACCACCGGATTCAGTGGCAAAAGGAATAGTTAACACATTTCGACAATAATAGTTCGTGAACACTAGTTTAAGTTCCAACTAAATTGCCCTATTAATGGGTAATGTAATGAGGATATAAACTCCTATCGCAATGTTCGCTTTTTCGATAGTGGGTTTTATTTAAGGACCTAGCAATTAAAAGGTTTGCCAGGTGTAAATAGTTTTTGCTGCGAGTCGAGCCTTCTATGGAATTTCTTTCGGATATTTCATTGGAAATGATATGAACAATATTTTTTAATTTTATTGAACACAATAAAATTGCCAGATAGAGCGTCCTTATTGTATAAGGACGCATTATCTAAATACAATTTGTCTCTACTCTTATAGACTGATAAATAGTTGTAAATATTTCTGAAAATATATTAGAAAGTCTCACAATCTCTATGTTTAAACCCTTTAAACTCAAAAGATCAAAGTATACATTAGTACCAAAATATTCAAATTAGACACACGTAGTTGTTCTTTGTCTTCTATTTATGTTTTAAAAATATGAGTATAAATATATTGGAAAAAAACAAACCAAGACTCCATCTCTAACTTATATTAAAACAAAAAACGTCCACAGCATTATAACTTTGTTTACAAGGTGCCATGTAACAACTGTAAGGCATATTATACATTACACAATGTGGATCAAAAGTAAGCCCTCCCTGATAACTTTCGAATTGTTTATGATATCTTCAAAGAAGTGGTCTTATATGATATAAAATAGCAGGTATAACTGAGCGGAATTTTTCAAAATAACGGCTGAACGGCATTTTTGAACAGAAATGTCGGTCGAGTGATGCTTAATTTTTGAGAGTATTTTTAGCTTTAATTAAATTTCTATGCGCGGAAGATTTCAGTAGTGAATTTGCGTACACTAAAATACCACTTTGGACAGAACTTACCTCAAATTACCAATTAATATTTCCAAATGACCACTCATTTCCTCTGCTATTCATAATCGCTTCAAGAATTACCACTCAATACCACTTAAATTACCACTAGTTTCCACTAATTACCACTTAAATTACCACTGAAATTTCCACTAAATACGACGAATTAAAGATAGTTTCAAGTTAAGCACTTGATTTAAAACTAAATAGCATGTTGTAGGTATATAATAATTACAAGATCAATCGACTTACCTGTAAGGAAGATCGATCGGAATTATCCGAGCATCTCCGCCATGCCTCATTACCCTTTGTAGTATACAACTTTTTCCCAATCGGTACAATTTTTAAAGAAGTTATCTAAAAACATGGTGATTCAGCCGACCCTGGCTAGCCGCTCGAGCTCATCGCCTTAATGCGTCATTACAATTTTGGTTCGTGAGATTTTTGATTACATTGCATTTGGGGTGATAGGGAGAAGGTAAAGACTGGGTGGGTTTGTAATGAGGCATGGCGGAGATGCTCGGATAATTCTGATCGATCTTCCTTACAGGTAAGTCGATTGATCTTGTAATTATCCTTCGCATCTCCGCCATGCCTCATTACACTTTGTAGATATTTAAAGTATTTGCGATGTAATCTACATTAACTGAAAATTGCGAGTTTTCTGTAGTCCTAGATTTGTAAGGCCCTTTTTATAAACTAAAATTCAAATTTATAACCATTAGATTTAATAACACACATTATGAAGGTACATACATCATGTTTAACGCTTAACTGATATTAACCTTTAACTTATTTTAATACTATACCAATATTCTTATGTAATATGATGACAAGTTGGTAAGTAAGTTATAATTGCAGCTTAATATTTGTATGATTCCTTAGAATTTATGGTTCAATAAACAAGATGCCAATCCAGTGGGATTACCCGCGCCAAGTTTTTTATAGAATTTCGAGAATACTTTTGATTTTTCTGTCGAGCCAGCTGTCTTCTGAATGGTTTGTAATGTAACTCCCATTCTTTGAGCTGCTGAAGTTGCCCCGTGTCGCGTGCTGTGTGCCCCAAAGATTTCCGTGTTTATACTGCTGGCTTTTAGTTTTAACTTGACCCATCTGCTAATGGTTTGACTGCTGTATGGGTGATAGGGCTTTTTGCGAGTGAGTATTACATTTTCTTTGGTTTTGCTACTTGTGGTATCGATTGCATCTGCAAATGCAACGATCTATTAGCATATTTACAGTATCTGTGAATGCCGTAATTTCTGTTTTTGAACAAAAAGATAGGTATGTTCACTAGCTGCAACTGCAATTGCAGACAGTGGAGGGTACGATCGATTGTATCTGCTAATACAACGAACTATTCACCTTTTATTGACTGGTAGCACCCTTTTTCCTTTTGTGCGTTCTATGTAAGTCTCTAATAGTATGGCTATACATAGTTCAGGTTGATTAATAAAATAAGGTAATATCAAACTAGGTTGAAGCCTGTTTAAGCCACTTGCTTTTATTTTATCCGGGAATCTGATTTCAATTATGTATTCATATTTAAAAAATATTGTCTATTTTTACTTCCGGGTTGTCTGTGATTTGTGTGCCATTATTAGTATTAAGAGTGTTACTAGCTTTAAAGTTAGATTTGTAGATTTAAGAATTCGTGAGGGTACATGCTCTTTAAGCGCTGTAGAACTGGGTAGGACTCCCAAGTAATTGAGTATTTTGTTTTTGGGGGTCTTATGTTAAATGTTCCATTGAGAAACCTTTTTATAACCGCTTCGTCTTTTGTTTGAGTAGGATGACTCCGAAGACAATTGAATGTTTAGGAGCTCAAGAAAAAGTTTACGGTTTTATTATATATTTGTTGGCGCTTAGAAAAACAGAAATTCCCCCATTTATTGTAAGTATTTCCGTATTGTTTGAGGGCGCTATCTGTCAATGAAGAAATAATCACTTTTATCGCTTCATTAGGTACGCTTTGTTATAGAAAAGCTCTCCTGACAATGAGGAAGTTTCATCAATTTTTTTTATTTTATTTTATTTTATTATTGCTGATTTCGATAGGCCATAAAAAATAAGTGAACACGTGTTTTTTCTTTTTTCCCTAAGCCGAAAAATGAGGCAACGATTTGAGATGTGCTTATGACGTCATAATACACATGAATTGTTACGTCACACCATGCACAGTATATCTATATATACAAAACTAAAGACTGGTATAGCTCTTGTAATATTCATCTTTAGTGGAAATAAAAAAATACGTATCGATATTTTTTTCACTGTTCTATAGTTTGCAATAAAAAATAATCAGTTTAATTTCTCAGGAAACTTCCTAATTTCCCTACAGCCAGAGAAATTTTCTTCCACAACGGTTGTTTCTCTCCGCAAGGAGATGTGAGTAAGTATTTTTCAGGGTAAAGATAATAGACTGTTCTGCCAGTAGGTCCCTTTTCTCTTGTATAAACCCCAAAAGTGAGCATGGTTGCGGGGGAATAACTACGCTTTTTTTGGAATTTATATAAAACCTAAATCTTGTAATGTTTGTGTAATTTTATTTATACTTTTAAACAATTCTCTTTTGAATTACCAATAACTAGCCAATTGTCTAAGTAGAGTACAGTTTTTATACCCTTTAATTTTACATATCTTACAACTGGTTTCAGTTTTGTGAAAAGATATGGAGCTGTACATAAACCAAATGAAACACAATTAAATTGGTATAGTACGTTGCAAAAAACGAATCTTAACAACTTTTTTGACTACTGTGCATAGGGGTAAGGAAATATGCATCTTTAAGAGATCAGTTTTCCCCAAGAATGCGTATTTTGAAATTAAATTTTTTGCCGTCCTATGTAGTCTTCTACTTTGCTAACCGGAGTGGTGTCCTGTTGAAAGGGATTTTATAATCCTGTACCCACTCTATTATTGAACTGTTTACCTTTAATTTCTACTAATTTTGAACGTATAATTCTAGTTCAGACGGTTGGCTAATTAAATTATTGAATGGGAGGGCTAAGGCACTAATCCCACGGACTATAGTTGTTTCTGTAATTGATACAGTAGTTGTCTTGGCAGGATTTAGTACTCTCTTCGAGATTTAATTTTGATGGTCTGAGGACATTGCAGTTGGCAGCTGGTGGATACTTCTCTATCATACTGTTTGTTTTTTTTTTTAACCTTCTAGTCCTTTTAATAAGTAATTGTCCCATCTAAACTATCTGAGTATGTAGTTCTGGCCTCGCAGGTGTGATTTCGTCGGTTTTTTTTGTCTTTTTTTTTGCCTACACCTACACAGCTAGGTGGTCGTTACTTTGTTCAGGACCATCTGGTGCTTCTAAAGTTGGTAAGTCTTGATTCGGATAAGTTATTTCCTCAGCTAGCGTGAGAGGATCTTCTAATGCATTTGCAAATGCAAAAGAGTTTCCTTGGTTTTGCTACTTATGATATCGATTGCATCTGCAAATGTAACGATCTATTAGCCTATTTACAGCATCTGCAAATGCTGCAATTTCTGTTTTTGAACAGAAAAATAGGTTCATGAATATGTTCACTATCTACAGCTGCAATTGCAGACAGTGGGTACGATCGATTGTATCTGCTAATACAACGAACTATTCACCTTTTTGCTTGCTGCTTAACCCTGGTTATGCTTTTGACTGCATCTGCAAATGCAACGATTTTTTAGCATATTTACAGTATCTGCAAATACTATAATTTCTGTTTTGAATAGAAACCAAGAGTGTAATAATTGGTGGTTATTTGTTTTTGTATCTGCAAATACAGAGCACTATACCGTTTCATTTTTGTCAGTACATATATCCTTTACATCGGCAAATGTAGGGATATAGTGTGCCTCTAACTACTTTTACATAATATACCTACTGGGGTGGAGGCTGTTGGGGGCCCTTCACATCTGCAAATGTGAAGGCCAATTTTAGTTAAAGTTATTCGCATCTGCAAATGCGAATTTGTAAATACGTATTATTATTATTTATTAACATCTCCTGCAAGCAATGTTTACTCCGGACGGCTCATGTCAACACGAATTGTTTTAAAATAATGCGTTCCGGTATTACATTGCTTCGACAAAGCCGAACGATAACATTCCGCCTTTTTCCCTTAATTTTGGGTTAGTTTTGGTTAGCACTTTTAGTTCTTGTTGATTAAGCCTCCGTTGCGAGCAAAGCCAACGGAGGGCCATGCAAAGCTATAATAATACTCAACTTGGGATTTAGTCGCTCGTAAATTATGCGTCAGCTTGCCTTTGTGGCTAGTTTTTAGGGGTTAATTTCGTGAGAAAAGGGCACTCTTCGACTTACTTAAAATTTTTAATTTTGTTTTTTTTTTTTTTTTTTTGAAAAGTATTTGTTAATACAGTAATAGCAATAATTACAATATGCATAGTCCTTACTCCTCTAGACAGTGTTTTTGAACACTGGTATTGAGCATAATTGCATTTTAGTAATAATAACAGTATGATTTCCTATAAACTCTCTAGTATTGTGGCTATCAATATCCTTTGAAAATATTATGATAATATTTTAATTTTGAGTTTTATTTATTATCCTGTAAATAAGTTTATTCTGTTCAAATTTTAATACCTTATGTAATTGCCATACTCTTAAATTTTCATATAGATCTGCAGTATGAGTCAGTGGATCATAATTAAATATAACTTTGTTTTTTGTTTTGCAATATTTGCATCGAATCGAATTGTAGTTTATAGTCCCACATGTGTCCCATACGGGGATCAAATATCGAAAACGAATGATACGAAGACATTATAACCATTTGTTTCTATTTTTTATATTCCTTTATATGGTATAAACGTTTTATTCTATGTAAAACATTAATAAATGTGCAGGCCGACCGGTATATATTTCCTCCTTTTGATTGTGTTATGTAAACACTTTTTGTGATTGAATAGTATTTCTTTGGTGGATGTACGATTAGACGAGATTACTAGAGAACGGTTCGAATAGCTCGTATCGTTAACTGTTGCTTATTACTTATATTCATTTCGATATAATATATTTCAATTCCGAATATATTGTTTGATTCTGTGTAATTGTGCACAGACGACAAATGTAACAATGTTTTGTCATGCCCTCGTATATAAATAACAGTTTGTTAGTATAATTCAAATCGCAGTGAGCACATTTAATTTTTGTTTACTGATTCATTCGCATTTTTGACTGTAACCCGTTCGCACTCTATTTTATTCTAATAAGTGTAGTTAGTTTTAGAAGTTTGAGAGTATTTTCCATTTCAATTTTATTAAGTAAAAAAATAAGGGTTACAAGTGTCATATTTATTCATAATACTACAGTTTAGTATTATACACGTTTAGTTTGCTTTTATACGAGAGATAACCAGGTATTTATGTATATTTGAAATTTTGGCATATAGTCTTATATGGACCCCTGATTCGCTTCTTCCGATGACTATTGCCCCCTTTTGTCGCCTCCTTTGCGAGCAAGCCGTATCACTAACACTTCACTATACTAGAAATACGATTTCTAGGCATTTTTCTTCTTAAAACCAAAAGAAAGAACCGATTTACGGATTCTTGCTTGTCACCGACCGGTACAAAATTGTAATGACGCATCAAGGCGATGAGCTCGAGCGGCTAGCCAGGGTCGGCTGAATCACCATGTTTTTAGATAACTTCTTTAAAAATTGTACCGATTGGGAAAAAGTTGTATACTACAAAGTGTAATGGGGGATGGCGGAGATGCGAAGGATAATAATAGCACGATGTAAATTTTTTACACCAGATTTTAGGGTTTTAGAGAGTATGATTGTGTATGAGCTGTATAGGTATTATTCGAGGTATTATTTAAGTGACCTTGGTTCTATTAAATATGTAACTATAGTCAAGTAAGAAAAACTTTTTAAATATGCTATCTTTGTAACCATCTTCTTCGAAATCTATAAAAAAAATTTGCCGAAATATTTCGCTACAAAACAAAGCTACGACCTTCGCGATGCAAAAATCGAACTGGGCACACCCAAAAACCGCCTCCTAGAGTATTCCAAAGGAAAAAGATCATCCACCTACGAAATTCCCTATTTCGTGGCCAAATCTAGAAAAATTCTAATTGTTGATACGAAAATAATATTTTAACGAATACCTGCCTTATTTGACGTCGTATCGAAAAATGGTATAGAAGAGTTTCGATCGATCCCGAGACGACGCAGATACCGACAAAAACCGACTTAAGATATCTCTTTCCGTTACCGGGAAAGTTGAGAAAATATAAAAATCACGTTTGATCAATTTAACAAAAAAACGAAACGTCGTACGATCAAACGGAAAACGGCACGATAAAGTACCCCTTGAAACCCATCTTTTTGCCGTTTACCCTTTAGTTCCAGCTTCAAAATTACAGTTAATTTAATGAAAATTCGTTTTTTATAAGGTATGTTAGTTTTTCGAAATATTATTTTTGAAAGAAAATTGGTCGTTTTTATCATGGAAATGGTTATAGAGATCCATTACATCTTACCATCATAAAAATAGGATTTTCAAAAGCATATACAGGGTGGTAAAAAATTTCCTTTTTTCCAAATATTTCGGTGCCGAAAAATTGTACGGCCTTCTCGATGCAAAAATCGAAATCGGCACATCCAAAAACCCCCTTCTAAATATTCGAATTCAAAAAGATCATCCACCTACGAAATTTTAATTTTTCGAATTTTTTTTGACATTTTTTTTTTGCTTTTTCTGGAAAGCGGTTAAAGGGATTCATTTACATGTTACCGTCATAAAAATAAAGTTTTGAAAAACTATATTTAAAAAAATTCTCATATTTTTCAAAATCTCTCCATTATTTCATGTCGGACGAAAAATTTCATAAGAAACTTTTTATTCTAAATTAGGAGAGATAATGTCAAATTTTATAATTTTTTTACAATAAATTTCATAATTGAGATATTGCCGAAAAATATCCAAAAACGATATTCTAAAAAAATGGCGATTTTTTTTTTAATTACGACGACTCAAGTATAGGTTAAATGCCGTCAAAATGCATATATTTGGTAGTAAGAATAAAGAGGCGTTAAAAGCTCTAAAGTCCTTTTTCACTGTTCTTAGTTTGCAATAATAAATAATCAGTTTAATTTCTCAGGAAACTTCCTAATTTCCCTACAGCCAGGGAAATTTTCTTCCACAATGGTTCTCTCTGCAAGGAGATGTGAGTAAGTATTTTTCAGGGTAAGAGATTATAGACTGTTCTGCCAGTAGGTCCCCTTTCTCTTGTATAAACCCTAAATATGAGCATTGTTGCGCGGGAATAACTACGCTTTTTTCGGAATTTATATGAAACCTAAATCTTGTAATGTTTGTGTAATTTTATTTATACTTTTAAGTAATTCTCTTTTGAAATACCAATAACTAGCCAATCGTTTAACTAGAATACAGTTTTTATACCCTTTAATTTTACATATCTTACAACTGGTTTCAGTTTTGTGAAAAGATATGGACCTTGGAACAATTAAATTGGTATAGTACGTTGCAAAAACCGAATCTTAAAAACTTTTTTGACTACTGTGCATAGGGATAAGGAAATATGCATCTTTAAGATCAGTTTTCCCCAAGAATGCGTATTTTGAAATTACATTTTTTGCCGTCCTATGTAGTCTTCTACTTTGCTAACCGGAATGGTGTCCTATTGAAAGGGATTTTATAATCCTGTACCCACTCTATTATTGAACTGTTTACCTTTAATTTCTGCCAATTTTGAACGTATAATTTTAGTTGAGACGGTTGGCTAATTAAATTATTGAAAGGGAGGGCTAAAGCACTAAGCCCACGGACTAGTTGTTTCTGTAATTGATACAGTAGTTGTCTTGGAAGGATTTAGTACTATCTTCGAGATTTAATTTTGATGGTCGGAGGACATTGCAGTTGGCAGCTGGTGGATACTTCTCTATCATTCGTTTTTTTTTTATTTTGTTTTTAGTCCTTTTAACCCTAGAGCACCAGACTTGCTTTTTCATAGGTAATCGCCAGACATTCGTAAATTTGACGAGTTTTGAAATAATGGAATATAAAATTTTAGAAATTCTATGTTTTCTTATTTTCAATAAAATAAAACGGTTTCTAACATGTTAATAACAAAATCAAAGTGAATAGAAAATTTTAAATTTTACTGTTCAGCACAGGCAGTACATTTATCTGAGCGATGCTGACCACAAATTGGACGATTGCACCGCATGCAATATGTGGTGGTCATTCGTTGAAGATTGGTTGGACAAACGAAACAAACTTTATGCTTCTTTTCAACTTGAGTGGTCCTTTGTTCATGCATATCTAAATCTAAGATTTTGTAAATACTCTGCCGAAGTGAGCGTTGTAAAGTGGGTATATCTTTTCTTTGTTCTAGCCAGGGCCTTATCAAAGTATTTTTTAATTCCAACATATATTCTTGACGGGATATTGTTTTTTATTTACCTTAGTTGCATTGGTGCAATAGAGAACATAGTAATTTATTAAGGCCATATTCAACACGTCATAAAATGCAGCCAGTGGCCAGCAGCGTTTTGTTTTGCGACTGCAATTCATGCCAACGGTAACGCCAGACTATCGTAAATTTGACGACATCACTAGCACTAGTTGCATAAGTGACACTAAAACCGAAATTACATGTGTATTAACATGAAGAATAATAGTGGGAAGGAAACTATTCAAGACCACTACACGGCCCCTTGACGGAGTGTTGATATTTTTAGGTAAATAGAATGCGCGTCGTAATATTTACGATAGTCTGGTATTCTAGGGTTAATAAGTAATTGTCCCATCTACAAACTATCTGAGTATGTAGTTCTGGTCTTGCAGGTATAATTTCGTGTTTTCTTTTTTCTTGCCCATTAACGAAGCTAAGTGGTCGTTACTTTGTTCAGGACCATCTGGTGCTTCTGATGTTGGTAAGGATAAGTTACTTCCTCAGCTAGCGTGAGAGGATCTTCTAATGCATCTGCAATTGCAAAAGAATTTCCTTGGTTTGGCTACTTATGATATCGATTGCATCTGCAAATGCAACGATATTAGCCTATTTACAGCATCTGCAAATGCTGCAATTTCTGATTTTGAACAGAAAATTAGGCTCATGAATATGTTCACTACCTGCAACTGCAATTGCAGACAGTGGAAGGTACGATCGATTGTATCTGCTAATACAACGAACTATTCATCTTTTTTTTGCTGCTTAACCCTGGTTATGCTGCATCTGCAAATGCAACGATTTTTTGGCATATTTACAGTATCTGCAAATACTGTAATTTCTGTTTTGAATAGAAACCAAGAGTGTAATAATTCGCTACCTCCACTGCAATGATTTTAAAATCGTTTTAAGTAGCCTGTAACGTAAGGAAAACCTACACATGAGGAATCATAGACAAGGACTTGCATGAGCAATTGTCTTCTTATGTAAGAGGGTTGTAATAGTATGGTGGTTATTTCTTTTTGTATCTGTAAATACATAGCACTATACCGTTTTATTTTTGTCGGTACATATATCCTTTACATCGGCAAATGTAGGAATATAGTGTGCCTCTAACTACTCTTACATAATATACCTACTGGGGTGGAGGCTGTTGGGGGCCCTTCACATCTGCAAATGTGAAGGCCAATTTTAGTTAAAGTTATTCGCATCTGCAAATGCGAATTTGAAAATAGGTATTAATATTATTTATTAACATCTCCTGCAAGCAATGTTTACTCCAATGGTTTTCCCTCACTGGTCGGCTCATATCAACACGAATTGTTTATAATTAATGCGTTCCGGTATTACATCGCTTCGACAAAGCCGAACGATAACATTCCGGTAAATTTATGACGTGCGGCTAAATCCCAAGTTGCAATCCAAAATACTGCGCGCGATGTGACACGAATCCACGTTTACGTCCTAGCAAAATTTCTATTAATTTACCTTTTTCCCTTAATTTTCGGTTAGTTTGGGTTAGCCTTGGGTTAGTTTTGGTTAGCACTTGGTTAGTTCTTGTTGACTGAGCTCCCGTTGCGAGCGAAGTGAGCGAAGGGCCATGCAAAGCCATAATAATACCCAACTTGGGGTTTAGTCGCTCGTAAATTATGAGTCCGCTTGCGTTTGTGGCTAGTTTTTAGGGGCTAATTTCGTGAGAAAAGGGCACTCTTCGACTTATTCAATTTTTTTTTTAATATAGTAACAAAAATAATTACAATATACCTAGTCCTTATTCCTCTAGACAGTGTTTTTGAACACTGATATTGAGGATAATTGCATTTTAGTGATAACAGTACGATTTCCTATAAACTCTCTAGTATTGTGGCTATGAATATCCTTTAAAAATATTATGATAATAATATTTAATTTTTTAATTTTATTTATTATCCTGTAGATAAGTTTATTCTGTTCAAATTTTAATAGCTTATGTAATTGCCATACTCTTAAATTTTCATATAGATCTGCAGTATGAGTCAGTGGATCATAATTAAATATAACTTAGTATTTTGCTTTGCAATATTTGCACCGAATTGTAGTTTATAGTTCCACTTGTGCCCCCATACGGGGATCAAATATCGAAAACGTGATAATACGAAGGCATTATAATCATTTGATTCTATTTTTTATATTCATCTTTATATAGTATAAACGTTTTACTCTATGTAAAACAATAATAAATGTAACAATTGTTTTGTCATACCCTCGTATATAAATAACAGTTTGCTAGTATAATTAAAATCGCAGTCAGCACATTTAATTTTGTTAAGATAGTGTCTGCCTCGCTGACGAGAGGTAAAATATAATTTTCTTTTACTGATTCATTCGCATTTTTGACTGTAACCCGTTCGCACTCTATTTTATTCTAATATAGTTAGTTTTAGAAGTTTGAGAGTATTTTTCATTTAAATCTTATTAAGTAAAACTAACACATTCACTATACTAGAAATACGATTTCTAGGCATTTTTCTTCTTAAAACCAAAAGAAAAAACCGATTTACGGATTCTTGCTTGTCACCGACCGGTACAAAATTGTAATCAAGGCGGTGAGCTCGAGCGGCCAGGGTCGGCTGAATCACCATGTTTCTAGATAACTTCTTTGAAAATTGTACCGATTGGGAAAACGTTGTATACTACAAAGTGTAATGAGGGACGTCGGAGATGTGAAGGATAATCATATTTTGAAAATTCAAAAATATTGCTCCTTGGACTTTATGAACGAACAATCTTTAGTTTGTAAAAATTGTGTTGAAAGTTGCGTAATTTATGACATCTGTATAAATATACTTTTAAAACAGACATCTATTATTTACTTTATCGAGTTATATTCCAGATTCACATTCAAATGATTTTTATTAGTCGGTAGGTTATAAAAATATACAATTCTACATTAATATCAATAATATTACTGACAAATAAGGACAGCACCGCGATTAAAAAACCGATACATAGAGCACATGTTTCCATGCAGCCCTAAAAAATATAAAGAAATTGGGCGAATCTGCTAGTACTCGAGACACTGATGTGTAAACATATCCTATATCGACATCATCGACATGAAAATCTAATGCCACTTTAGGCCGCGTGACGCCTCAATATAGGCAACCAGTTATTTGTAATTGGTTGCCTATCTTCTGACCTTAGAAAGAACACGTTTTACACTTACGGTTACAGACACCCTGCAAAACACATTCCCGTCACAGATACCGCCTGGCGTGCGTTGTTTAATGTTTACATTTGTAACGTTTGCATTAGAATGTCTAATATTACACTTCACGCATAGCCCTCCGCTCGCTTCGCTCGCTACAGGGACGCCACGAACAAAAACTAACCAAAACTAGCACAAGGCATGCCCAAAATCAAGAAAAAAAACTTGTACAAATATAACCTCAAGAAAATAAAAAAACATCATCGAGAATCGAACTCCAGAGCACTTGTAAGCAATTCATTGCATCGTAAACATAGAGGTAAAATAGAAACGCAATCTAACGAAAACACCCGATACCTTGAGACAAGTCGAGAATGTATTTTGCAAGCTGTCGGTATCCGCTAGTCGTTTTACAAGGAAGCGCTGAAGTAGACTGCGCATGGTTATGATGTAACATCCGGGTTTCACACTTCCGTCCATTTTCCCGAGATTTACCCTCATACTGCCGCGCCGCGTCAAATATTTACACATCAAAAAATAATGATAAACTTAATACGATCTTAAAAATAAAAGTAGGAAGTCAAAGAGATAACCGGCTGGATTGGCCGAGCTGAAGTACGCATATGCACGCAGGGAAATGACAATGCACCGAGGAACAAAAAAGAAATATTTTAAAGTTGATCTGATGTTATTAGATCAGAGACAAAAACACTGAAAGTGAGTCTTTTGATGTTGTTGCCAGATAGCATAGGGGGATGCCAATAAAACAATTCATGATACCTACGCTGAGTTGACATAGATAAAATTCCGTGCTGATGAAGATGCGAAGTAATATGATTTCTAAATGGTATATTAAATGAATAATCCATGCAAGTGTTTTGAAGTTTTTGAATATATTTTGAAAAACTCGAAACCAGCGAAGCATCATAGAACAATATCGCCGTAATCAAATAGCGATAATATGAGAGTATTACATAAAGAATACTTAGTTTTAGATGGCAAGTATTTTTTCAATTGGTATAGTAGTTTATTTAACCGCATATACGCATCTTTAAGTCTACAATTAATATCTCCCTGAAAAGTCAAAAGTGAGTCAAAACGAATTGCCAAGTTTTTCACTTCAGTAACTACGGGTACTGCTACAGTGCTTATCTTAACACTAAAAATCGCTATATGTAATTTAATTTCTATTGAGAATTGTGTGCATTTTGTGGTAAACATTTTATGTATATTTGAAAATCGTCAGCATATTGCTATAAAGTGGAAGTTTTATTTCCTTATACATATCTGAAACATACAAGGAGAACAACAGCGGTCCCAAGATCGATCCCTGTGGGACACCTGCCACCACTAGTCTGTAAGTTGACTTTAAATTATTAGACCGATTCCTGACTTCCACACATTGAATTCTACTGACCAGGTATAATTTGAAAAATGTTACAGATATATTTGACAAGCGAAAATAATGCAACTTAGCCAAAGTAGATCGTGATTTAACGTATCGAAGGCTTTACTAAAGTCTAAGAAGGCCGAATGTGTGATGTCTTTCTTATCTTCATATCGTGGACTAGATTCACTAGGCAAGTAGTCGTACCAAAATGCTTTCGAAACGCCGATATTTGCAATGAGTCAAACAATAGTTATGTATATATAT
>JAEQML010054792.1:0-37371 GCA_016904865.1 Pissodes strobi | reverse complement strand
CAAGATTGTATTTAGAAAAAACATGCTTATATAAGATATTATTTTCGTATCTGAACGAAGGATATTTGTCTGGGTATTCTTCCACTTTTTTGATTAAATCCCTATACCACTTATCTAGTGTGAGTTTGTCGGAAGGACCTATTGTCTTAAATAGCTCAACAACTTGAGACAACTGTAAGCTTTGCTCTGATGTGAGCTTCTCAGCACACAGTAATTTATTAACTACACAGACTGAACTAAAATTTGTTCTATAAGATAATTTTTTAAAGTTAACTTCAATACCAAATTCTTTCAGAAAGTCAATTCCTAAAATCAAATTATGGTTCAAAGAAGGAATAACTAATAACTTTATAGGACGTGTTATCTTTTGTAATGTCACTGGAACCCATACATAACCCAATACATTTTGTGACTGGCCATCAGCCGTAGCAATATGAATAGATAAGTCATTAGATAACGACAAATTTAGAGATTTTAAAATAGGTAAGCCGTCCGAGCCTATAATGGATGCGCAGCTGCCACTATCAATTAAAGCCAAAAAATCTTGTCTATATATTTTCACGTTAAGGTAAGGTCGATCATCAAAATCTTTTTTAATATACAGGGGGTTAACGGAACTATCTTTAGGTGCGATACTAAAATTCTCAGATATACAGTTATACTGTAACGGCGAAAAATCATGAGGCATTAAATTAGAAGTTTTATTCGTTAAGGTAGAGCTATTTGTAAAGATATTTTGATTATCGTGAGGGCCCTTCTGGTTAATTAAATTGTCTATAATTTTTGCATCAGTCTTATTTGTTTTTGAAGATAAATAGAAAGCTTTTACAACCCTCAACCATTGATGCCAATTATAAAGCTTTACTTTTGGTTTTGTGGTTTTTCTTTCTGGTTTTGAGATGTATTTTGTTTTTGATTGTTGGCAGGGACTCTTCCGCTGCCAGAAGCTACCCCGTTTTTTGAACACTTCAAACATTTATCTTTTATTACACCCCTTAATCCACACCCGAAACAAAATATATTTCTTTTTTTCCGACATTCGCTATATCTATGCCCCTTTTCGCGGCAATTCCAACACTGAATTGTAGATAAAGACATGACGTTACTTGTTCCAGAAAAATGCGGTAGACTAAGAACTGGTTCCATAAATGTCCGTCTAAAAGAGGGTGGTTTATACTGAGCAGTTATATGCATAGAATTTTCAAGCTTTTTACAAAGTTGTGTTAACTGTAAAATAGTATCTATTTCATAGAGGGCAAGAGCTCTCACATAATTAGGTAACAGATTTTTTCTTCAAACGTCAGTAAATCCGTCATTACTCGACTGTGTAGGCGGCCGTGAAGTTTCGTTTTTCCTCCGCCGGAGCTTTACTTTTCACTTTTCCGCCGGCGGAGGTAAAAGTGTTGTCATAGCAACATAGATACAATACAAACAGACAACAAAATAAGCGTCAACAATTCAAGATTTATTAAACTACTATTTGTATTTATCACTCAATTTGTGACTGCATTTCTAAAAATCACTAATTTAGGAACAAATTGGTTATTATTTAATCGAACTTACTCAATAACTGCTTATCAATACGGAATTAAAACGCAATCGGAGACGCAATCTTAAAAAATAATTATTGTTGACAGTGTCCACTGACAGCTTTATGTTACAAATTCACCGACACCGGTCTAAGCAAGGCCACCTACGACCGTGGTCTAAGCCGCCTTGCGAACCCATTTATCTTTAATAATAATTAGATATTATTACTATTAAAAAGAGATGTTTTTGCATTAATTTGTCGACATTTGAAGAAAAAACAGCATATTTTATTTGGAGGAAATAGTATATTGTGTAACTAGGAGGAAAAGCAAAACATTCCTGGACGACTGTGGTAGTTGCTGGACGAGGCGCAGCCGAGGCCAGCAACACAGGAGTCCAGGAATGTGCTTTTCCTACGAGTTGCACATACTATTTTTTATCCGATCGAAATTAATTAGAATACGTACTTATATAAATAGAGCCAAATATTACTGTAAATAAAAACGGTGTTTTAAATTTAAACTCAACATAATATTAAGTTTTGAATCGAGCGAGCTTGAAGTTTATTGCGTAGCTACAGAAACTACAGCTAAATGTTACTTTTGATAGACGTCAGATCTGACCTACAATGCGTTTGAATATGACAGAAATGTTACATTCCCGGCCTAGGACGGGAATGTTATATTCCCGGACTGTTATTTTCTATTCTTGTACAGTTATTGCATGTTGCCAAGAAACGAATACAATATACTGGAATCATAACTTTTGCAGTGAGAAAACACATCGGAAAGGTGTCGTTTTTCGTCCGATCGGATAAAAAGTTACTTTTCATGGCTTGCTCTCTATTACCAGCCTCACTCCGTTCGGCTGTTAAACACGAGCGCGCCATGAAAAGTATCACTTTTCCTCCATATAAAATAATATACTATTCCCGAATCACCTCAACAATTTCTTTCTCACCCGGAACATTATTTAAGCGATTAAATAAGCCTTCTATTGAAGAAATAAAAATAGAAACTGACTCTTTGGGATCTTGTTTTCGGGATTTAATTTCATCTAACAAATTTCGATCATATTGATCTCTTAAAAACGTCTCCTTTAGCTTTTTTACCAGGTCCTCCCAATCAACAAAACGGTTTTTAATATCGTTATTATGCCACCAAGTCCATGCTTGGGAATCGAACAAATCTCCCGCCGAAGCGAAGAGTTCATCTGTCGAGCAGTTTTGTAGAGACTCGAAAAGTCTCCACTTTTTCAAGAAAAGCCATAATGGATCCTTCTCCCGTAAATTTTTTAAGACCCCATTTATAAACGGGTACTGAAGCTACATTATATGAAGCTTGATTAAAGTTTGGGAGTGCTGGAGCCAAAGCTACAGGAGTTGAAGTTAACGGTGACACTTTCTGGTCTAATTCGCCTTCTAAAGTTAAAACTTGAAGATTTAGATCATTTTTTGCAGACACCTCCTCGTCCGATTCGGTGTTCATCCTTGATATTCGACCAGAAACATGCCACAATCTAGTCACTATATTTTTATATTTACTATCCGCTTTATGTCCGAAAAAATCAGCAATTTTAGCCTTTAAATTATCCAGAGAGGTAGTGATCTCTCCTTGATCGTCATTAAAGTCAAAAGGATTTCTTATTTGCACAAAACTTCTATTTGAACTTTCCTGAGAAAGCAAACCCCTCAAAATTTTTCTCTTATCATCCGTAGTACCCTTCGGAGTAACATCCCTAATTAAAATTTCATATTCTAATTCATGGGCATGTAAGGCATTAATTTGTAAAGTCATTTTGATGAAAGAAAAAAAATCAAAATAAAAAAAATATATTAAGAAAAACAAGAATTCGATAAGACAGAAATAATACGATAAAATCTCAATAAGATAAATGCGATAAAGCTATGTAAAAATGTACTAAGCAAGGTAGAAAATTCGATACGATAAAAATAAATAACCAATTTTTGAGTCAAAATTCAATAAAATTTAAGTCACCAAAAATATTCAATAAAATTTAAGTCACCAAAAATATTCAACAGATAATTAGCAAAGAGGGATATTTAATTTAAGAAAATCTCTGATTTTGCACCAAACCAACTACAACATTTGGGCCCCACGTTGGGCGCCAATTTGTTAAGAGAAAAAGGCAATTTATTACGATATAATGCAATTATTTAATTTTGTTACAATAAAGGTTAATTAGTTATTTGTTAAGATAAAATTTCTATTGCCTTATTATAATTACTAGAATTCAAATAAAAAGCCAAATTGTTACAATAAACTATAAATGCACTTTTCTTTAAATTATTACTTTAATTTACTGAAAAGTTAAATTGAAAGATACTCAGGCGGTTTGGGTAAGAAGCATGCTTCTGAAAGTTTTTTTTTTCAAGTGATGTAGTGACCAAAAGCGCAAAATAAAAGATTAGAAATTTCAAAAAACAATTTTTATTCTATTTCCTTCTAACAAACGTAAGTGAATTCTGTTGAACTATCTTGGTGACATCTACACCTTAATCACCTTGTGGTTCCTCCGAGCTTCCTGCAGAGGGCTACTGGAATTTACTGTAGTGCCTAGGATCTGTCCTGTGACGTCACTGGAAACTGTCCTGGTAGGCCGCCGAGTGCGTGTGGACTCAGTAGCATGAAAAAAAAACAGTACAAGGCAATTAAAGAGTTCACCAAGAATGTTGTTACAACCCTGTTTCAATATGGCGGAGAGCGTCGCTTGTCTTAGCTTAGGTTTTTAATACAGAAATTGACAAGAGAGAACTAGAAATAATTATTCTCAATTAACAAAGCTGAAAAATGACAAAACACGCTGAAGGAGAAATTTAATTTAATTTAATTAAATATGCCTCCGCCAATTTACACAGAAGTGTTTAGACTGTAGACAATAATTATGTTTTTAAATCAAACAGTGAATAAATTACAGATAATAAATAGAATAAATAGCTATTTAAGCTGAGAAATATTGTAATGACCAATATTTCAATAGAAAAACAATTACAGTAATCAGGCAAGAACAAAAACTAAATCACTAAATTTAAATAAGTAATCAGATTTTAATCATTGTCTGAAAGCTACTTTTCAACTCAAAAATCAATTCAATTCTAAAACAAAGCAATGACAATCATTCAATTCAATTATTGCCTGAAAGCTATTTTCTAACTCAAAAATCAGTTTAATTCAAAGATAAAGGTAATGACAAATTTAAATCGAAATAAAGAAACAGAGTTATTAAGATCTTGTACCCACCACGGTCGAGAAGGCTTGAGAAGGCGCTCTTTAAATATCTGACGTAATGATAAAATATTTACTAAATAATAACTGACTAAGCTTGAATCCAACAGATAACGGTACTAGAGAAAATTAGATTGAGTATCCTACACTCTCAACAGTTTTAGTTATTAATTTCTAAAAATTGCTACCTCTAACTAGAACCTAGATATGAGCCCTATAGGCCAATTTGATCGATTCCTTAGTTGGGCTGCTGAACTAAATCCGAAATTTAATAACACCTGCTTCTGTAGGATCAAGTCCTTTTTTTTCTCTCTTATTAAAGAGCCTTAAGCCAAAAAAAAACTATCTCACATGCCCTACAGGCACAAACGTACACACGGCAAACGGCAACGTGGTATGCGAAACGATAGTAGCCAAATACCAGAAATTCACAAGCTTAGCAGCTTTATTCTGCTTAGAGACTTTACGATATAGGAAACTAGAAATAAGATCAGATATCGCAAAACAAATAAAAATAAAATAAATCAAGCCCTACCTTCTCACAACCTCTCACACTGGTACCCGGTACAAGACAAGATTTTAAAATCCAGTCTTACCTTCCGCCAGAATCACATCTCGAAAAAAATTACACTGACACGCAGTCGTAACAAATATTTCAATTTTTTCCACCGTACGTACGAGGCGACCGATCTTTAATCATGAAATATGATCTGCATATTTGAAATTATTTATCAATTTTAACTAATATATTCTACTGCTGTATTTACGTAGATTCAACCCATAATATTAATGTTCATTTTATATTAACTAGATAATTATTATCGACTGATATATTTAAAAGACCAAATTAGTTTTAAATGAACTTGATGGGCAACATAAAAATTGATTTATCAATATTTTCGTACTATTTAATGCGGAATTTTCCACACTGTTGCTACCAGGTCGATTCAGACAGTACTTCAAAATAGGTTGAAGATAAAAATTTATTATTTCATATTAAAAACAAATACAAGCAAACTCGGAAAAACCTGATGTTACGGAATTGTTAAAATTACCGTAACAACTGTGCTCAGCAAGAGCAGCTTGTTCAGTTAATAAATAAATCTATTAATATGCAAATGAATCAATATGCCTTAGTCAAACAGCTAATTTTAATGCCGTTAATATTGTTTAATATTAATTGTTATTATAGATACACGGTTAATTAAATTTTACATACTTTTAGGTGTAAGATTTACCAGCTGTAAGAGTGCCAAAGATAGGACTGGAATGTCGGTTACCTTAGAACAATGTAGAATATTAGCGGACGAATACCATCTCGCTGAACACGAATTCCAAAAGGCGTTGGATTGCATGAGAAGGTAAGCCTACAACGGATGAATACATTTTAATGTGTTGTATTTTGCTACTTAGAGCAATATATAGATTCAGTTCATTATTAGGAAAATACACAAATACTAATAAATACTGGGCATAAATAGTGCATCCAGGAAATGCGCATGAAAAATAGCATATACAAGGTGTGAAATTAAACCCCTACATTTTTACAAAAGTTTGTTAATTCGTTTATAAGGCAATCATTTCTCACCTAATTTATGGTCACTAGTTATGCTATTAACAATAATAATAGGAACCATGAATATAGAGTGTAACAGAAGTTAGATATAAATTACGTAATTCTAAATACGTTTTCGTACATTTTTGGAATTATGTCAAATCTAAGACATTATTTATACGAAGTTTGATAAAAGTTTTGAGGACAATACTTAAGTATTTAACTTTCAAAAATATCTTTTTAAAAATATTTATTAGGAGCTAACTACAATTTGCCTTAACTTGACAATAGGTAAATAGAGAATGATCATACATAAAATTTATCCTAGGAGGTAAATTACATTACATTGCTTAAATCTAGTTCCCATCGGTGCATCTGCTGAGTGGGCAGTCACACGGGTTCGGTTTCATGCTGAATGGCCGATTCGCACAGGTTGTGGTGACTTAACTCCTCTATCCTTAAGATTCGAAAATTACAGAACGGAGTGTCTTTTCGAAAGGAATGCTTTCCATGGGGGTGGCTTCTACTTCTTCCCTAGTTTTCTTCTTTTGGGTTGATCTCCATAACTGGTAGATTTTTCTTCTTTGTATTATTGCTAGAATTATAATAATTAGAGAGCAAAACACAAGGGTGATGTAAAATGGCAAATTTTGGGGTTGCTGGCTGTCGATACTAAACGAAGTCAGCTCATTGGCTGCACCCTTGAGGCGATAAATTTCGTCGAGATTAATTTTGGTTATATTTGGCATTTCCAAAATTGTTTCGTGCGTTATTGCGGACAGTTTGATTCTGGCAGGATTAATGGTTTTCCTTCTTGAAGTTTCACATCATTAAGGAATTTTCTTCCATTGATTTGGATCTCGCAGCTTTCAGGTATTTTGACTGGAACTGATTGTTCGATTGGCAAATATTGGTCGCTGCTACATTTGGCTATTAATTTTTCGGCTTTAATTGGCAGGATTAGAACCATTTCTTTCGTGATTTGTTCTACGATTGCTTCTTCAATATTGATTTTGAAAGTTGGACAGTCGGCTGTCGGTGTGTTCATCAATAAACTGTTGACACATTCGTCACGAGGGTGAAATTCTTCCAGGCAGAAGTATGTTTCTTCAACGGTCGGGCAAAGGTTTTGGATTTTTTTTTCTTTTCTTCATTTTGTGCCAGGTTAGGGTATTTTGGGATAAATATCATTTGATTTTGGATTACTGGGTAAATATGAAAAAAGGTGAAAGCTTCGGGTCTCAGTATCGGTACATGAATAGCAAAGATAAGCTTTGAATTTGAAAAATGTATTTGCGTACCAAAAAATTGATAATAAGACAATATATTTTGGAACCTTGGAATTTAATTTTTACTGTAAATCTTTGCTAAGTATTTTAACATTTCCTTTAAGTTAGAACTCGAAAGAATACTATTATGAAGAGCGTTTTTTTTTGCAAACATAATAGCGTTTTCTAAATTGTCCAAAAACATAATTACATTTTGGCAATGTAAATTTAATTGCGTAAGAATGTCTTGAAAACTAAGATAATCTCCTAAGGACTTTATTTCTCGTTCCATTGTATTGCGAAGCGTTTTTAAACCAAGTTGAAGTTTGTCTTGATTTTTGCTAAGAGTAATAAACGTGTTGTTATAATTATTTATTAGATTTTTTGAGAGTGAAATTTGCAATTTCGTTTCATTGGCAATTTGTTTTTGATTTGTATTTAAAATATTTATTGCTTCATCATATCTTTGACTATCTTCCGAATCTAACGTACCAAATAGCCATTTACTTGTTTTTCCAATAATATTTATCAATCCTCGTTCTTTTCGGATATGTGGGTGTAAAGTCTGTAGTTTATTACTCGCGATTTGAATTAAATATTCTGTTCTAACAAGTAAGTTTTCCGCTAAGCCATGATAAGAAATATGATTCGTAGCATTTGATAATAATAAATGATTTCTAATTATTAAGAAATTATTTTCGATATCATCTAATTGATTAATTAAGTAACCTAAATCTATATAATGCAAAAACGTATTTCCATTATATACTATTCTAGAGTTTCCTAATTTGATAGGAAGGATAGGGTTATTTAAGTTTGTTGCTTGAATGTCAGCTCCTATCGTCAGTCCTATGTGAAACTAGGAACAGAGTCGTCAATTTTTTCGGCAAAGTTAACCTGAAAAGATTGTTTCATTTTAATTTCAGGTTTCCTAGCGCTACTCTTACGATATGATGTTTTATTTGTTTTTATTTTGTTTGATGTCTGTGACATTTTAAATTTACTTTCTTAAATTTAAATTTTTTCCTCGCTGTTTATTTTTTATATAGGCGATTTTTTGCGATTGAAAATCCAGGAATTCGTTTCTTTTTTCATTTCTTTTTTCGATTATGTCCTGTTCGGTTCGCTCGTCGACTTCTTTTGTACGTTCATAGAGCTTATTCGATGTTTCATTATGAGTTTGTACATAGTTTGAAATTATCATGTTATCATTATTGATTTTATATGTCCTGTGATAATTTCGAATGGGGTAAATTTCGTAACACTATGTATTGAATTATTATATCCCATAACGGCTCGTTTGATTAATTGTTCTGTACTTAGATTATTATGGTCTTCCTGTAAACACCGATAACTTTCTATAATTGATGAGTGAAATCTGTCAACAGGGGAATTTGAATTACTATTTTTGGGTGTAGTGAAGTGTAATTCGATTTTGTATATTTTACAAAAATCTTCTAATTCTTTGTTTTTAAATTCGCCTTTGATCGGCGGTAATTTTTAATGGAAGCCCGTGATGTGTTATAAAATTGAATAGATTTTCTATCACTTCTACTCCGGTAATAGCTTTAAGAGGGTAGACTTGTCCATATCGAGAAAATGAGTCATAACGGTGACAAAAGCTTCGCTATTGATTCAGAAAGTGTCCATATGAATATGCTCAAATGGTTTTGAGGCTGTTGGAGTGAGGTTAAATTTGATAATTAGTGGATCTCGATCGTACTTATTCTTTTGGCAAGTTTCGCAATTGTTTATATGGTTTTCTATATCTATAGACTTTCTTGGCCAATAGAATATTCGGCTGACTGCTGCTTTCATTTCATTCATGCCTCTGTGACATGTTTTAGTCGTGTGATACATTTCTATATTTTCTTTCTGATCAGAGAGCTTCTCAATATCTTCTAGAAATGTAGTGCAATGTATTAACACGGGTTCGGTTTTATGCTGAATGGCCGACTCCCACAGGTTGTGGTGACTTAACTCAATGAACCTTTTTGTCCAAACGGTTTTTTTTTTTAATTTTTACTCTAGCTGTAATATTAGTCTAATTTATCTGTTATCCCGAGTCGAAGAACCAATTGTTTTCGGGATAAAACCTATTTAAATCCTTTTCTATAATTAAATGGTGAAAAACATTATTTTAGTAAACATTTTTATCCTCATATCTCCTTGCTTTTTTTGTAAGTTGCTATAAGTCTAAAAGAAATAACTTTTAACTGGGCGATGTTGTTATAAAAATACAGGGCGAATCAGAAATATTTATTCGCTGTCTTTACTATCGCTTAATTCTTAAATTTTTGATCATTTTTCAACTGCTGTAACATCTAATAAATAGAGAAGCCTATAATGTCAGAAATAACTGTTTATTGGTTTTCAGCATGTAGTATTTTATAATAAAACTGTTTATAAACATGTGCGGTCTCACCTTAAATATGCTGTCTATAAAACTGCGTTAGTCCGAAGAACATAAAAATATATATAACAGGGAAAGATTGATTGATTGAGAACTAAGATTGCCTATGATATTTCTGTGCCATACTTCACCGATACTAATAACTTAAAATTTGGGTCCTTTTACTTTGATTTTAAACACTGTAACTTTCCTGTGACTACTTGCCCAATTTGCTTCGGAAAGATATTAATGCAGATTCTATAATCTTTTATACAATATGCTTGATCAATTTGTGCCAGTGAAGTAATGTAGGTCAAGTAATTTTCCAGTAAAAGAAAAGATTGTTCATCGTCTTTATAAAGAAAGTGGTACGAACGATAATTATAGAGTATTTTGTACTCTACAAGAAAGTTGTAAGACCCTTCAGGCCACTTGCTATACGAACTATCTAGATAATATAGAGTAAAGAATACCCACTAATCCTAATAATGCACGTAGTACCGATGAATATCCTACCTCAATGTTTTTGGGCGAACAATCGGCAGAGGATGGTGAGCAGATTGTACATTTGTTTGCCAGGCCACTTATACCAGTGAGAGTGTTCAGATTTCGTACCGAAGGAAACCGTAGATATCTCGTCTCTGTTTATAACAGTGAGTGATTTTTTGATGGTATTAGCAATTTACCAGCTTCGAATTTATCACTTAATGAACGTTATTTCTCTGATTATTGCGAAACTAGTTATTTATATCGGTAATTATCGAGATATTGCAAAACCCCCAGTCATACCTAAACTCTTTGATAAGCTTGTCTCGGCCCAGCTGATCTGACAACATACTTAAGAATAAATATTGTGGTGTGGAGTGGTGCTGTTCTGGGTTGGTTTCAGAGATCCGCGGCTTGGGAGTGATTCTCGACACGGTTAACTTTTAAATCGCATGTCAATAAGATTATTCCGGATGAGTTTAAAAAACTGGGTGTTGTGAAACGATTCACAACAGGTGATACAATATTTTACAACTTGCTCTCGGACTATATTATTTGTCCTTTTAGCTGCTAAATAAATACTATTCTACTTCTATTTAAATTAAAAGCATAAAAATATACCTAGAGCACGATACATTTTCCCCAGAAATTATAACCGTTAAACTATCAAAGAGTTCCGCCGTAACAGACAGATCGGCAAAGTAAGCCACAAATAATTTCCAAGAAAATATAACTTGCATTAAAACCTTTGTCAGTTTCCGATCGAATCGATCAATATTCACCCTTTCCACTCTAATAATCTAGTGACGGATTGACTAGAACGACCACACTTGCAAACATGGCCTCTAGAACCATCCAATCACAGCAAGCGTTTACCCCAGTCAATTAATGCACTCAGCGATCGCGACGCTGACATCATCCCTTAACAAAGTTCAGTCTTTAAGTTGCTTTAGAGAGACTCGTTGTGTTCTCGTCCCTCTAATCACGTTCGGCTAAGGCCAATTTCTCGGTATTTACCATTTCGTCTCTACAGTTCTAATTACGTTCAGCTTAATGCTAATTTCTCGGTATATGTACCATTTCGGCCTTGCCATTCCTATATACCCTCGGCTTAGAGCCAATTTCTTGTTCTTAAGTCTTTCGATTTAGACAATTCGATATTATATATCTCCTGTTCCAAGAACACAATTCATGCGAGATTAATTCTGCAAGAAAGCCAAGATTTTCCTTGCAACAATTAGAACTTATCTTTCACACAAGTGTGTAAATTGTTCCTGTTTAGTTTAGATAGAAAGAACTAGTCCAATGTCCTGTCCTAGGATGTACTTTTAATCACATATTTTGGTGTAATAAATTAAATAGCTAAAACCAAATCTGGTCCTTCGACATGAAAAATAAAATTTGGAAAAGCAGTTCCATTAATTCTAATTGGATTGCGAATCGAAACCTCGCAAATCTAATACTGGGTTTTATCTCTAAATATGGAAGTGACCTTGGTGCTCAAGCATTTAAACTGTCATATCGTTTATTAGTGCGCTCAGGTATCGAATATGCATCTGTGGTTTGGCTACTTTATTTTCAATGTCAGATGGACGCAATTGAGGGTTTTCGTTTGGTCACCTTATTATCAGTGTCAGATCGACGCTATAGAGTGTTCAACGTAGGTTCTTGCGTGCGTTGGCTTTTAAGGCGCACATTAATTATATAATGATACTAATTATTCAGTTAATTATAATAATGTAATGAGGGACTTTAACATGATTGGGTTAAGTCAGCAACGATAACGTGCTGATGCTCAGTTTATTTTTAAGCTTCTTAATGGTTCTGTCTGTACTTTCCATTTTTTTTATGGCAGTGACACACACACTAAAGGGGGTTCCTATGGCGCTCGACGAGCGGTGTGTGTGCGAAGATGTTGATTGACCCGGTTCTTGAATAGTTGTAGGTTGTAATTAGGGAGGAAACAGATGTCCTGGGAGTGAGTTTCACAGTGTTGCAGTGCGCCAGACAAAGGAGTTCTTGTAAAGCGATGTTTTAGGTATTTCCAGTTGTATGACGAACTGGTGCGGTCTTGCGGTCTGTCGTGACTTTCTGACAGGCGTTGTCAGGGGCGGGATGAGGCGGGCCAAATCCTGGGAACATCTGCCGTGAAAGTATCTGTAAAACAGGGACATCTCGGCCACATGTCTGCGGTGTTCCAGACTCCGGGTCGCCGATGAGACGCACAGCTCTCTTCTCAATGGAATCCAGCAGCTTTAGGGTGTGCTTTGGTGCGGCACCCCAGATGTGTGAACAAGCACGGTCTTATTTGCGCTTTGCAGAGCAAGAGCAACTGCTGCGGTGTATACAGTTTTTGGTTTCGAAATAGCGCACCAAGTTTCTGTGGGGCTGATTTTACGATGTTAGCAACGTGGTCATGCCAGGACATATTGCTGTTGACCGAGACACCCAGTAGTCTGATTCACGAGGATGAAAGAATGGTCGATGCTGCCGTAGTGATGTCAGGGCCCGCCGTATTAGCCCTCTTGGTAAATCTGGCTGCTGGGGTCTTTGCTGCATTGAACTGGACCACATTTTTGTCGCCCGAATTTGGAACTTTCTCCAGGTCTTGATTAATTGCTGTAATCTGTGATGCCTTTTGCGTATCTAGTTCTTTAAAGATTTTACGGATATCACAGTGATGAAACTTGACTTCTGCCATAGTAGTGTTGATGTTCGATATGGTGGGGAGAGCCTTGCCTTGGGGGACGTCTAAGGTATAGTGCGATGAAAACATTTTGGCGAGCATGTTTGCTTTTTCCTTGGATGTAGTCGCCGTGATGCCACGTTCGTCTGTCAAAGGTGGGAGAGACGTTTTTGTAAAGTTATTGCTTACTGCCTTTGCTACCGACCAGAAATTCCTGCAGCCACTGGGGCATTGCAAAAGTTTATTCCTGATCCTTTGATTGTGTTTGTCTTTAGTTTCGTCGATCACACGTTTGCATTCGTTTCTCGCTTCGACAAAATAATTGCGATTTTCAGCGGTCTGATTTTGCTGCCAGTACTTGTAGGCTTGCTATTTCCTACCTACAACTTTTTCGCATCTTCTGTCGATCCAGGGCTTTCGTTTTGAAGGTAACTTGATGGAATTTGGGATGTTTGCTTCCATTCTTGAGGAGATTACTTGTGTAATCTCTTCGCAGCAGACTGACGGATCATCAGTGCCAAAGAAGACGTCGAGCCAAGGGCAATCTAGGTAGACCTCCCTTAGATCATCCTAGTTTGCAGAATTGTAATGCCAGATTTTACGAGGCAATGATGGCTCCTTCTGTAGAAGTGGAAATTCACAAACGGTTGTAATAAGTTTGTGTTCGGAAGTACCTAATGGCGGACCAACTGTAATTGTGTACTGGTCAGGATTGGTGGTTAAAAAACGATCCAGGAGGGCGCCGAATTCGCCCCTCTCTGATATTCCAGCTGGTTCGTCTACAAGTTGCATAAGCCCGCAGCTGATGGCAAATGCTTCAGCTTGTAACAGTCCGATTTTGCCAGTGTCAAATATTTTTGAATTTCATTTATACGCTGCATTTAGGAAACAAGATGCTGTATTTTGCACTCATCGGTTTATTAATTCTAAATTTATTTGATTCGTTTTGCTGACAATACGCTTGAAATTGCCGCCTTTCTTAATGTAAATTAACTCTATTCTATGTATGGGTTAACGATATATTTGTATTATCATTTATAACACGTTGTGACTATATTTATTTTAGTTGATTAGCGAAACACATTGTTATTAGGATAGCTTGGCTTGATTTATATTACATTACTGTAGAACGGCCAGCGAACCGATTTATATTTTTAAGAATTCTGTTAATAAAACCCGCATGTACGCTGCATTAAACTCGTCGATTCATATTTTATTGTCGGTTTGAATATTTCATAACTTTTTGGACACCCCTTTTGCTTGGTTGCCGGACTCCAATTACCGGCCGATCATTTCTTCGTTTTGGGACCTCTGCTTTTTTTATATATATCTCTTCACACGGCAGGCTGCAGTTTTTGTAATGTTCTCTTGTTCGTCCCGAGTAATAGGGATGGGCTATCCTCTCGTGATTGTCGCTTTCGATTTAGATTTTTAGAGGTTTATCATTTTCGTAGGAGTATTTCTTGAAAAATTTCATTTTGGCTCATTAGTTGTGGCTTCCGCTGTCGTTTACCATCATAATAAACGAGAACTAAGTCGTTTATTATCTTAGAATTCTTCCTTGTATCGAAATCACTTAACATGTTTCAGCCCATTACGACTTCTTGATCCGACGTAGCTTTTTAATCTCGTAGAAGGAGAAAAGCAAATTGACGGAAACCAATCGAGATTCTTCTAAGATCACCTTTCAAGGCGAATACTGTACTAGAGGCTTTCCACGTTCGTCATATGAGACCGAGACCGTCGAATCTCCCATATCCCTCACACACTAACGAGGGTTTTACCAGCAGGCTACAACCTTTTACTACCAGGCTACCACCTTTACTACCACTAACCACTTTTGCTAGCAGGCTACAAGTTTTACTAGCGGGCTAGAAGCAGGTTTTACTAGCGGGCCACCACTTCGAATACCAGGCTACCACTTGTTCTACCGGGCTATAGAACCACCAGGCTACCACTTTTACTAGCGTTTAGCATGTGTGGTCTATTGGTTGTGTGGTCTATTTGGTTGTAGATGTTGGTGTACCGAATTTATGTTTGTATTTAGGCATCTTATGTTGCAGAAATCTATTCTGAATTGGTTGGGAATCTGTGCTGTCTCCGGAATGAAGGGCTCTCAGGGCCACCCGGCGCTGTTCATAGAACTGGGAATAGTAATATGTTTAGAATTCCGTCCCACAACACTAATTATGGCTTTTATTGCCCGATAACACGCATGGTTCGCTACCTCAACACCGTTGGGTTGGGTCTATCAACACTTAGAAAGCGTTTGGTTTGGCTACTTCCTATTGATTAGGATATCTAAATCAATGGAAAGCTTCCATAGGTACGGGATGTCGGTTACTACTTTTTAGAAAGCTGGTTATGATCTGATCAACGACCACTTTGAGAACGTTGATTGGAGTTTTTTTATTGCTACTGCATAGATAGTGCTGTCGAATTATTTTATACAGTCTTGTTTATTACAATTGATTTATATGTTACTATTAAAAGAACTTGCTCCCTGAAATTCCCCCGATAGTTGTCGAAAAGGACAATTTACCTAATTCATAGCAAGAACAAAGCATTTAGAGCGTTCAGACGCTCCTGTTTAACAAATCTTTTAGATCTTAATACAAAGCTTCCATAAAAAATGACTACAGAAATATCAACGCCTTTTGGACGTATATTGTTGAATCACAACGGAAAACTATACACAATATCCCTCTCGAATGAAACTTGAATGCAATGAGTCCTGTGACCCCAAAGGAGTGGCTGATTTATTTGCTAGATTTTTCCATATGTGTATTTCAATTCTGACTCCATTAATGTTACTTCACATCCCCGGTCTTTTGTAAGTCTAAATCTGTCCAATGTCTGTATCAACAGTTTAATTGTATTTGATAAGTTAGTCTATCTCGACGAAAAGAAAGGACGAGGGACAGGTAAAATTTCCCCCTTATTTCTTAAGAATTGTAGCCCAACACTGGCAGTTTCTCCTAGTTACATCTATCAACTCTCTTTAAATGTGGGCAAATTTCCTAGGAGTGTGCTTAATCAATGATGAAACATACAAATAGTCAAAATCAAAATATGCTTTATTGTTGTGAACAAAATAATTGTTATAAAGCCTACCTAAAAATAATACCTAAAACAAACAAAATAAAAACCTATACTAATTATTGCATAAGCTGTCGTCAGAAAAAAACAAAAAGGACATACTATAGAGTCCCCGTCATTGTTCAAAAGAGAATGAAACGTATACAATCCATTCAAGACATAATCATTTTTACATAATATTAAAGCATCGCTAAACTATATCGCTATAAAATTCAGAAACCAAGAACCCTCTCAAAAGATGTTTAAACACTCACACTCTCACCGTTGTTGCCCCTTTGATGTTTTGTGGAAGGTGATTAAATATTTTACTACCTTCATAAAAAAATGGATTTTTGTGTAAGAGTGGATGTAGCGATGGGAAGATTGAGACTGTTCTTTTATAATATACCTAGGATGTTCCGTACTAAATTTGTGTCGATGTTTAAAAATGAGACAGGCAATTTTATAGCATGTGATTACTCACCTCTATGTTTAGAATAATGCTATTTATTTTCTTATAATTTTAGTGAAGGTTAAAGGATACAAAGATCTATGAATGATTCATAATTTATTAATTTGATTACATTTGAACTGAATCTCATTGCTTGGTGAAACACGTTGGTGTCATTTCTTCGGTAATGTCCAAGACGGTATTCTCATCTTGATGTAATCGAGTCCAGTATATGCTAAAATTGAACATGTCAATTAAAAGTTTGTTTTAGGTGCATAGTCACAAGTTAGGAGTACAGTCGTGACACCTATTAATATAGATTGACTACACAATGGTTGCTACTTAAATGAATAATATCTTACCTTACTAGTTATTTCAAACTTTTCATGCAGTCGAGGCATCCTTCGTGTGTTAATTCTAATGTTATAGTATAGCAAGTAATCCATATCTCTTGCTCGCATATATCATCGATTGTATTGTAATATGTTTAGTTTTAGTAGAATACAGGGCTAAAAACAACGAATTGTTAATTGATAAAACGTAAACATGTAATTAGTTTGAGAATGCTGGATATATTTGTTAACTTAAGATATTTTATTATTGTATACATACCGGCATGATCGTCATGGATAACTCTCCCAACTTTAATTCCCTACATGGAATTATTATTTAATTGCTTATTTGAATTAAGTGATAAATGACCGGCAAATCGCTTGTTGTTTTAATTTTTATCAGTGGTCAGCTGGGATCTGACAGGTGTTCGTCTTCTTTTCTTAAAGTGTGGCCGGACTTGTCTTCGGAAAGCTTTAGGCGATTTCTCGTGAGTATCATGGTACAGAACGCGTGGAGCTCGGAGTAAATCGGAGTCCAGCTTCAGTGAATCAAGATTCTGAACGTACTTTGGTATTTTGACGGATTGTCAGAGTATATTGGTTTTTCTTCATCTGCGCCTGACTTGTCACTTCTGCACGGCGCGACGACCGGAACGGTCAGACCTGTGACAGAGGCCAGATTGATTAAGGATATATATCCTTCGCCTTGTAAAAGGGATTTGAGTAAATATCAATTTGTGATGGCTCGCCAACCTAATTAGGGTTGATAATGTAGTCCTGGTGACTTTGTTCGTGGTAATTTATCCGATGACGCCGGATTTGCAAATACCTGCTGTAAGTAAACTTTTCAGTCACATGTTTTTCATATCTGATTTTGGAATTCTGTTATTGCAGTTGGTTCCATCTTTCGCCTAGATGATCTAGTTTGTTAAACGCCATTTAGGCCATGATTAACATAAGTGAATCCCTGAACATTTTGGAGAATTCCTCATCACTAGGTTCCTGTTATCACTGATGCACTACTGACGGCTAAGGATCGCGGTCAACATTAATGCTGATTGGCTGTTTTCAGTCGAGAATGTAAATATTACGTTGACTTCCATGTCTTTACGATGCAACCGGTTGTTTGTATATCCCCTGATGGTCTAGGGGTTTGCATGGTTGGCCTTCACTTCGGCGACCCGGGTTCAAACCCCATTGGTTTTTTTTATTATTTTTTTTTAAGGATATATTTATAAACAGTGTTTTTCTTGATTTTGGGTATGTCTTGGGTTAGCACTTGGTTAGTTTCCTTTTCTTGAGCCCCCGTAGCGAGCGCAGCGAGCGAAGGGCCATGCGAAAAGTGAAATATTACTTGTTCTAATACATGTAAAACATGGCGTGGAAATCTAGCCAATCAGCGTTAATGTTGACCGCGATCCTTAGCCGCTCGTCTGATGCACTGATACACTGATGCGCTGATGCTCTGATTCAAATTGGAGATGTTATCTTGATCTTGTAATCATCCGACCTGGGAATGATCCCGTCTGGCTTATCACTCGGCGTGAGGAATGTGTAGTCCTGTACACTAGAGATCTGGGGATCCATATAGGAGACACATCACGGCCAGTATATTTTAATTAAAATACATATAATCTAAATTTGATATCAATTTAATCTTAATCTAAAATAAGGGGGAAAATTCATGAATTTTCATTAGATATAGGTATTTTAAGACGAATTTAATCTTAGAATTGGCTTTTAACCTTCACATAACTATTTAACCACATCTTAGCTAGAATGCTATAACCAAATTGTATATTTGTACATAGCAATGTGGGAGAATAAAATTTCAGTTGTTGAGATTATGATCGACAATTGAGAATGTTCGGTACTCTGTATTAAACCTAATTTTATAATTGACTTATTCTAATATCATTTCTTTACTCGATCCTCTTTCATGTTGAACGTTTTGAGGACATTCTCAAATTGAAATCAAGGTCTCGATAGGTTAAACCTTTCAAGTTACAAAGGGTGGGGTATTTTTAAATGGTATTTTTTTAATTACATTTTTAATTTTCTTATTGATTAAAAGTTGTGTTCTATTGTCCAAGAGTGGATCTTGTCGACAAAGCAAAGCATAAACATTTAATGATGAAGGTAGAGTCGATAAGTTAAACAGTCATATAGTATAGTGTAATCAATTATTATAATTATTTAATAAATGGTTATTAGGAGAATCAAATGTGTGTCAGTATCTGTCAAAGCTATCGGTTTCTGATTTTCTTCCCAATTTAACATCTAGATAAAAAATTAGTGGCGTCCAAGATATTTGATTTAATATTATCAAGCTAAACCTTCGACGAACTCACCCCGTGCTCTCTGATGGACAGCTGCCGTTCGCCTTATGGCAATCTTGAAAGAAGGTAATTAACAACTTAACAACAATTTTCGCCATAATTTCTTCAATTTAAATGCACGTTACTGTAAGGGAACAGAGAGCGGCAAGAATCCTGAAATTTGGCCGCACAGATGTAACGCAATGTGCGTTTTTGGAGAGTGTATTCTCCAAATCATTCATGATGGCTGGATTCATTATGAGAACTTGCCTTGATTTCACTAATATCGATGTTTTAAAGATGATTTATTATTCATTAGTGCAGAGCCACCTTGAATACTGTTGGAAGAAGTAACTTTCCTGCACTCAACGCCTGGCTCTGTTGGGCTTATATAGTCTGGAGATGGAGACCCTTCGAATTTTCCTAACCATACTGTTTGATCAGTTTTCGAACGTCGACGGAACACTCATCTAATTAATCCATTTTCGGTACATAGATATCGCACTGATGTTGGACACAATAGTCCCTCAAACCGAATTATAGAGCGTTTTAATATGCATTTTCCCACTGAATTTCAACTGGGCTGGTCTACGCACAAGTTTAAAACTAAGCTAATACCTGGCATTTCCGTCGCGAGATATATCTGCCTTGTTTGGAAATTTTGAGTATTCATGTATTTTACTTGCTCTTGTTTGTGTTGTATTTTATTATTGATGTCAGGTTAATTTATAGTCTTGCATTTACTGTGTTAGGTGTTTTTATTCATACTGTGATCGGTTACTGTACATTTGGAAGTATCTTCTATAAGTGCTGTTGCTCTAAGTAAATAAATAAATAATTAAAATATATAGGCAAATAAATAAACATTTTTAGGTAGGTTTTCATGGCACACTCTGTACATCGGCAGTAAGAATTAACATTTTTAAGTTATTTGTTTTCGTCTCTAATACAACAAATCAAAGAAATGGAATATTTTGTAGGGTTCCAAGAACCATGTACTTCCCTCCATGCTGTTTGGAGTCAAAAACGACCACCCTAAATATAGACTAATAATACAGCTTACAGCTAGGGTAGAGTAAAAAAACCTTTTGGGCAAAAAGGTTCATTGTTCTCAAAACTTTTATGGAAATTGGTGTAGTGTGATTATCTTAGTGCTGACATAAATCCAAGGGAAATGTAGGAAAATGTATGGAAGAAGCAAATTTGGAATTCTGTAATTTCTATCTAACTTATGTTATAATCTGTATTGATGATTCCTGTTACCACTATTACCTGCATAACTAGTGATCATAAATAGGGTGACAAATGTTTGCCCCATATATAGGGTATCACGTAAAGTCACATATAAAATTATCGAAAATCGCTAGAAATTGCTTTTTTGTATTTTGGTGGAACACTCTCTGTTAAATGTCTGAACGAAATCCGTAGATTGAACTGATTTGATAACTTTCTTATAAAGGCCTTAATAAATCTTATTAGTATAGGTACTATTGGTAACTATCGGCTTACCACGGGAAAATGGATGATCCACACACGTTGAGAAGATAAATATTATTGATCATATACAAGGCTATCAATGAGTTGTTTAATATTTTTCATTGTGACGGTTCCTCAGAGTAACGAGTTAAAATTTATTTTTGATGTTATATCGACTCTGAGATGATGCCAAGTTTCTAAACGGGGTTGGGCTCCGCTAGTTTTTTTACTTTTCTTTTATAGCTTAGATAGTGTTAGACTAAGTCTTACAGTTAATTTAATGAAGAAAGGAGGTCAAACCTTTAGGAACTGAAAGAAATCAAAGGCAGGAAATTTAAAATTCAGAAAAATATTAAGCTTTAGATAACAACTAATATTTTTGTACTCTTAATTATAGCTAGGACAAATAAATTGTTAGGCTTTGTTAAACGAACCAGTAGAGATTTTACTAATTTTTTTGCTGGTTCTCTATTAATACCCTGAAAAATGTGCAGCATAAATCCATCAAATATGCAAGGGCATCCCTTATATTTAAAACTGAAATTAATCTTAGTGATGAACAGACGATGTCTTACTAGAATTTGACCACTCTTGCTTGCAGGAATTCTGATGTTTGTTTTGCCTTCAAGCTACCCAGTAACTTTATTATTAAGATCCCATAACGTCTGGAATGTTTTCAATTTGATATCCATAGATATCAAACTCGTAATCTTCTTTTCTGTATGTAAGGTACTGCCAAAATTGTTACCTGGACCATATTATGTTCCATCGGCCGGATCTCAGTTTCTGTACATAAGTATTATAGTGGTAATAAGTTCGAGATTTTGGCCTAAGTTAGTTTAGTGCAACAGTCCTGTGACTATTGTAACCATGCAAATGTAATAGTGAATAGATATAAATAAAAAATAAAATTAATCAGAACTCTGTTAATTTGATAGGCATATAACATATGCTAGAAATCATCTATTATATGCACAAATTTTTTCCAGTGAGGGTTGTCGAAGAGAGAACACCATGAAGAACATAGGATTAAGGAAGTACGCTTTCAACGCCATGCAGCTGTTGGCATACCCCAAGCACTACAAACCCCCGCCGGGCACTTACGGCTCCGCTCAAAATTAGAGATTTAAGATTTTTAGCAACGTAACGAATTTCTTCTACAGGTGCCAATATATTTGTTGACGGAACGTATGATCGGTTGGTTCGATAACCTTATAATATTGAAGTTTTAATTGTGTATATGTGAGAAGGCCAGTAGATGAGTAACCTGAATCTAGAATCTTGTTAAGAATTAAAAAAGAAGAAATCTGCATTGTAATAATTTTGTCATCCGATTCTGATTTCTGTGTCTGAGTAAGATAGCAATTCTGCTTTGGGGTATTTGTACATTGTTGTTTATATTGAGTTGCTCAGAAAACTTCGGATTGAAAGAGTGAATGCATTTACTGTCATTGAGGTAATTTTTTACGTATCAAAGATATATGCCGTCGTCGATTTATTATGTCGGTCAATTTTCGTAGCTCTTTAGTTCCAAGCACCAATGAACTATGAAAAAGGGGCGATATATTAAATACATTTTTCACCACACTGGCGCAACATATTAGATAATGCTGCACCTCAGCAAAGTACGCAACATTTTTTATGCATTACAGGACATATTAACAATGATCTATAATAAGGCAAATATATAACATTAACAATAAATAGTTTAAATAACAATAGTTAACGCGGCTATAAAGAGACATTTCATTTAGAAAGGTAAATGTACAAATTATTTGAAGTAATTTTTAGGGCTAAAGTATTTTTTAACATCTTTTTTAAATGCTATAATTTTTTATCGATGTACATGAATTACTGTGAATTATAATTCCATTATACAGGATCGGGTAAATACGTGCACAATAATATCTGTATCTTTTTGGCTATTTGTCATATTTTATACATTTTTTGTATTTATTTTTTACTAGATTTTGTCAGTATTTACTGTCTGTGATGATTTGGTTATCATAATGAGTAAGTTTTATATGCATATGCTAAAATATGCACTGGTTAAAATTCAAACAGCACCACTAGGCATAAACTGAATTATAATGTTAATTATAACAAATATTAGAACAGTCAGCAGCTAATTAAAACAAATACACAAACTGAGATGTGCTAATTAAAATTAAAAGCCTCAGATAATACGTAACTTCCTATTTTGTTTTTAAAAACATCTACATCAAGAGCACGGACATTAGATGGTAAGACATTGAAATTTTTGTCTGGGTTGAAAAGATTAATAATTCCAGTTTTGGATGTTCATAATGCAAGTAATTTAGAGGTATAATAGCCACACCATCATGCTTCTTTGCCAATCTCCAAAGCCAATACATTAACCCTCTCAAACAAACATCCATAACAACTTAGATGTTCATATCTCTTTGTGTTTTTTTAAGAGACCGTCTCTTCTCTTTTGAGGTGTTGTTTTCGTCAAAAAATTCACTCCTTATTTATATAATTTAATGTTTTCACCACATTCCCATTTCCCCAACTTTTGGCACAGAATCTTGCATCGACCACTTACTTGGCTAGTAAAGAATATTGATGGCATATTATATTTGCTTTTTCTGAATTACGTGAGTACTCCTGACATAAGTGAAAAATTTTTGAGGGTGGTCATCAAAACAAATAATCAAATTCTCAGTTGTTTCTTTTAACTATAAATTTTTCTTTGGTAATTATTGCTTATACGGTTTTCTGCTATTTTTGGATTATATGGAATAAAAATTATGTAGGCTCATTCTAGTGTCCTTATAGGGATTGCAAATGAACTGGCGGACAAGAGATTATTATGTTATGTGTGTTTTCTTTTTTTTTAATTTGGGTTAGTTTTGGTTAGTTTGGGTTAACCCAAATTAAAAAAAGGAAACAAATATAACTTAAAAAAAAAAAATCTCTTGTCCGCCAGTATATTTGCAATCCCCAAAGATATAGTCAAAAGCGTTCTTATCGTGCGGGTCCAACTCCAAAGGTCACAACTTTCAGTAAAAACTTCATTCGTGGCAGATTTTGCATGTAAAATCTGTCAAAGGAATGACATTTAATGAAAAATATGACCTTTGGACCCGCACGTTAAGACCGCTTTTGACTATACTAGAAGGTGCCTATATAAAAAAAAATCCATTTAATCCAAAAATAGCAGAAAACCGTATAAGCAATAATTACCTTTTCTTTTTGCTTGTTTTCTTCGACTGAATAAATTGGCAAGAAGTGACTATCTTGTCTTTCTTCACTATACAGTGCGAGTCTGTAACTTGGAATAAATTCAATATGTCCATATGTTGACACCTGTCCTTGATATGCCAAAGAAACGTCAATCGGTTTTGATTGTTGCCTATTGGTGGCAATAATGATGCACGTGACTTCTGTCAGTGACGCCACCGACCTTTTTTTTAAATGGGACGATATGGCAAGTGACACACCATTGGAAAGGGCATTCAAAGAGGAATTCAGAACTGTGTCTGGTTTTCAAATTTCTTTTGAAAATAACAAGAAAAAAATAATTTCGATAAATTCATTAACTATCAAATTTAATTAAATATTAATAAAATCCTTGACGAACTGTGAGCTATTATTCGAACACCTTAAAATTATATTATAGAAAAATAACTTAATAGTTTTCTTTATTATGCTCGGACACGTCGCATTAGTATATTCAATGGCGATCTTTTTCATAGAACAAAAATATATATCTGCGTGTGCTAAAGTAGAGATATGACGTCATCGATTATTTTTTTAAATTGCAACCCTGTTTCTTGATGACTGTATTTAAAGGCCAAATCAAGTTCACATAACTACTAAATTAATTTTTTTTATTGCTTGCAGTTTTCAAGGTAAGTTAATATGTAAATAATTTTTTATTTGAAAAACTTAAAACATCTATTCCACTTAATACTTTTTCTTCATTAAATGCTCAAAGGGTTGTCCATTTACTATTTGGCAATACCCTAATCGCAATTAAAACTCGTTTTGAACATTTCTAATGATTTCTGGGGAAATTAGTCTACGCCCATGTCTTATTCGTGCTTTCAATTCTTCAATATTTGCAAGCGTGGTCTTAAAAACCTTCCTTTCAAATATCCCCATAGGAAATAATCCAAGGGAGTGACATCTGGGGATCTCGGTGGTCATTGAAAGGGTCCCCTTCTACCAATCCATCTGCCTGGAAATACAGTATCCAGGTAATCACGGACAGGTCTTGCAAAATGGGGGAACGCACCATCTTGTTGATACCAGATGTTTCTATTCGGGACATCAGCTTCTACCGGATCAGGAAACAATTCTGAACTAGTTCTTCCCGTAAGAATTCAAAAAATATTGATCCTATAACTTGCTGACTTACAATCCCTGCCCAAACATTGACTTTCTCTGGGTGTTGAGTGTGGCGTTGCCTCATCCAGCATGGGTTTTCGTCTGCTCAATAACAACAGGTGTACCTGTCCATTTAGCATAAACGTTGACTCATCAGAAATCAATGGCCAAACCAAGCCATTGTTTATAGCATTTCATTATATGCTTCTTTGGATATTTCGCGTTATAGATTGTTTTTCGGTGATTTTCCAAAATTATTTGATTAAAATTACCATAAAATTGTTGTTTTGTCATAACCTAGACACGTCATTTTCAACTATACTATATTATACGGGGGAAAAGACAGATATTTCCATACTCTACGTGGATAAATTAACGAAAATAAATAGTCAATGGCCTGTACTCAACTTTGTGCAAAAATAAAACAAACACTGATATTTTTAGGAACTTCTTCTTTATTAGGAATGTAAGTTAAACTGACTATAATAGAATAAATTCCGTTATACCAATGTTAAACCACATTATAATACAAATTTCCTTGTCCTCTAAATATTATATACAATCAATAATAATGATAATAATAATAAAACTGAGACTAATCAAGTGAAATAAATGGCTTACAATTGGTAGTAATATAAGATTTTGTTTTATCTAAATTCAACTAATTTTTAATAATATTACAAGCGATAGACTTAAAAAAGAAATGAGTCTAAATAATCTTTTTTATGCACAATGACAAAACGTAATAATCATCAAAAACCAACAACGATAAATCTAAATAATGTACTAAGCTTCTCAATAAAATACTGTAAACAATGTTACAGGAATTTTAACTCGGAAACGAGGAATTCTTTTAAAACAAATCTTTATTTCACAAGTTCTAGATCTACTACAGACAATAGCTACAAATAGACTAATCGCAATTTCCCGAGAACATTATTTACAATATTCGAGTCTTGCTGAGCTGTCTAGTTTTAAAAAAAGTATATTTGAGGCGTCAAGTTGCAAAACCCGCCTTATCCCAAAAACTGTTAGCGAAAGTTACAAGGGCTATTCAAAAAATGTTTCCTCCATTGGCCGGAACCATTTCTCTTTTGCATATTTTCAGTCTAAAAATGATAATTATTAATCAGATTTTCAGGAAAATAAAATAATGTTTTGGATAAGGCGGGTTTTGCTGCAGGGAGATGCGATATTGCGGGTTTTACATCCAAACTCTGGTTAGTTTGGGTTATTTTAATAAAAATACATAGGTAATAATTAACAGCACTGCTTAAATTTAAAAAAAAAACAATAATTGACAAAAACTTATATTCTTTAGTAAAAATGATAATATTAACATAAGTTCATGTTCTATAATAAAATAATAGGATAAAGCGGATTTTGCCGCAGTATCAAATTTTTATACTAAATTTATATAGGTTTAAGAGGGGTTTTCTGCAGTTTAAAGCTTTGTTTATGAAGATTTTAAAGCGTACTATCGTTATATCGCGATAGCGATAAGGCGGGTTTTGCAACGTGGCGCCTCATTTATTAGCACAAATAAATGAGAAACTCTTACTCATAGAAAGGTTAATGTTGATCAAGTGGATCAAGAAATAAAAACCAAACATGTAGAAATTAATAGGATATTCAACGATATTTTTAGTATAAAAATAAGACAAACGCAGAAACATAGTAACATACTTAATACGTTCTTAAGAATAAATAAAATGCTAAGAGCCACGAAAATCATTCCAAATATGTCAGCCACTATGACAATCTTCCTCATCATCTGGATGCGTCATTGTAACCACAAAGGCAGAACTCAACGTAATGCTATCATCATGAAGCTTAAGAACAATCCTGAAACGTCTGCGAAATATTGACACAAAGATTTCATAAACATAATATTGAACTTTAGAATCTTTTGGTTTGGTAAATTTTTGGCCCTGCTTGATTTATTTCAAGAATTTTCTTATCCAGTCGTAATACTCTTTGACGGAAAGTATTCTTCCATCATGAGGAACTTTTCTGTGTGCAAAAATATCCCGAAATTTCGTAAAACTCGGTGTCCCATTCCGCAGTTTCAGCTTCAATTTCAGTTTTTAGTTTTTCAAATAGCTCTATTATGATGCAAGTGTTGTTTGAACATTCTTATAACTAATTCAATCACCATCTCCAGCGTACCGAACACCACTTCTACTGGTTTGACGACTTTTGACAAACGATTTCTCTGTTCTCTTCGAAGATTTTCAAAAATGCTAGAAAATGGTTCACTCTCAGTGCCGTATACATGGTTCAAAATTGTTCTCAATAATTGTCATAATAGTCTCAAAGAAGCTCGGCTCATTTTTCGCTTCGCACCTTTTACTGTTGCCCTGTGGTGGTTGCGAGGATCCAGAGCTTATTCCAGAAGTATGACGCGTCTGTTTTTGTCTATTAGCTTGCTGTTCTCCTTTTTTATATTCTTGATTTTTAGACTTCTGTTCTCTTTCTCTTTGTTGTTCTCTTTCTCCCTGTCCCTGTTCTCTCATTTCTGTTACTCTATGATGGCTTTCTCTCCATTGGCTTTCTATCCTTTGACTTTCTCTCCATTCTATCTCTCTCTCTCTCTCTCTCTCTCTTTCTCTCTTTCATGGCGGTTGCTTGGTACGTTTACGGCCCGTTCTACTTTCTCTCTCTCTCTCCTTCCTTCATGGCTGGTGCTTGGTACGTTTATGGCCAGTTCTATTTTCTCTCTCTCTCCTTTTTCATGTCGGGTGCTTGGCACGCTTCCTGCCCGTTCTACACTCTCTCTCTCTCTCTCTCTCTCTCTGCTCCTGCTGGACCGCCAAACAAACCTCCTACTATGACTGCCGAACTTCTGGTGGATTGGCAGGTAGGGAGGATGAATTTTTGCGCTTTGAGAGTTTTTACTACTGAAGACTGACTAATTTCAAATTCGCGAGCTCCTAGTCGGGATATTAGGATTTTCTTCAACAGATAATAATACATTAACTTCATAGAGTGCAGTGTGACAATGAAGAGTTGTATTTCTTACATGTCCGTTTTCCGGAAACTCTTTGGCAATCTTGCCTATAGTACTTTGCGATTTGTGTGGTAAATCAGGATAATCTGTCTCTAAATAAATGAACTTCATTCTGTGTCTTGCGCTATCTCCGTATTCAGTCATCTGTAAGATTTCAATCTTGTGCTTTTCATTTAAGTAAGGCATGACGTTTTTTTTTTTGAAGATCTGACTTTGACCAAATGACAAAATAAAAGTCTCTGCGCTCGAAACGCTTCGCTAAGTAATGTTTAAATGTACTGGTGTTACTGTTTAAACGAACGTGGAAAACTACATTCTTAGCAAAATTATCAACTGTTATCATATCGAATTTTTATCGAAAATAACAACAAAACGGAATAACTGAAAATGCTAGTCCACGCGACGCCGACGTGTCCGAGCATAATAATGAAAAAAATTATTAAGTTCTTGTTCTATTATCATTTTAAGGTGTTGGAGTAATAGCTATTACAACTGTGTTTAACCACTCATGCGTCAAGAATTATGTTAATTTTTAATTAAATTTGATAGCTGATGGATAAAATTATCGAAATTATTGTAAACCACACTTTTTTCTAACACGTTTTATTTCGTCAATAATATTACAGCCACTAATCTTTTCTCCTTACACCTTAAACCCCCGCCAGTAGTCATCCTAAATACATAACATCTATTTATCTATGTTACATAACTTCATGACGCCCTCTGCCGCCACGCGCCACTCGCCTTGCAGGGTTGTCACGTCCTCGCCTATTTCAGAGCTTCGTCGCCTATAAAATTTGCTGGTTACATTATTTTTTCCTGTTAATTTCAAAAGAAATTTAGAAACCAGGGACAGTTCTGAATTCATCTTTGAATGCCCTTTCCAATGATGTGTGACTTGCCATATCTTCCCATTTAAAAAAAGGACGGTGACATCACTGGTAGAAGTCAGGTGCACCATTATTGCCACCAATATGCTGGAAGTAAGCGCAACCATCAAAACTAATTGACGTTTTTTGGCATTTGAATGGCAGGTGTCAAAATATGGAGATGTTGAGTTTATTCCAAATTCCAGACTTGCACTGTATTTAATATTGCAATAAAATGTAACTTTGAATCTCTGCTTCATTGAGATTTGCTTCTTGCTGACATGTTTGATTGCCAGCCGAGTACCAGTGGTTGGTTTCCAACAAATTGCCTCTAAATCAGCATAAACACAGATAATGATATATTTTTTTCATTAAGATTTAATGAACACACGCTAGTTCATTAAAAGAGAATAATTGCGTACACTTTCACCGTTATTTGACAAGACACTATAATATTGATTACATAAAGCTCTTAAAAGAGCAAAACCATTGAACATATTTATGAACCATGAATATTTAATAAACTTCCAGAATCAATTAATTTGAGGACGCATTTCGAACAAAAATAATACCGATTGAATATCTGAATGAAATATATTTAACGTTTTAAATGCCAGTTAATGTTTGTCATATTTTGTGTAAATGTATCTGTTGTATTTATACATTTTAATGGTTTGCGGCAATAAAATATTTTAATCTTATTTAAATTTTAACTTGTACGTCGTACAATAAGTATTTTTTCTTTTATTTAAAGCAGATAAATAAAATGTTATCTTGCTTGGATGGAAAGTGTTATCGAACATGACCGTTACAAAATGTCGTCGCTGTTGATATACCAGGTTGTTGTAATTTACACACAAAGTTGTTTTCTGTAGTTAAACTATTTATAGTGATAATGTTTACATTTTTATTTATTTTATTATTTGATTTTATAATGTCAATATAAATTATAGGACAATCTTTATGTTTACAGTAAAGAGTTATTTTAATTGATTTTTGTGTTTTATTTTCCAGTTTTACTGGCTATCAACAATTCTACAATCACTGCGACTAAAAATAATTTCTGCGTGTGTCTAAAATACATTTTGCAATAATTTTGCCCATTCATTTTATTCCATAACGGCAGTTAGAACAGTGTATAATAAGTCTTCAATTGAATTTGTGTTTGTATCGCGACTATCGACATCGGCTCCGCATTTTTTTTCAAAGTTTCAGTGGCTTGAGTAGCCCAAATTTGATAAAGTTTACATCCACGGATCGGGAAAATTGCATTGAAGAAAACTGTGTATGGCAGATCCTGTTTTTGCCATCCAGCGGGCCTGCAGCGAAGAAAATAACCTGCAGCTCGATTATACACCCTAGTTGTTCGGAGCGTATTTCTGAGACCTTGAAATTGGGAGGGTATAGGATTTTATGCTCTGAAAAGTGTCAGTCTGACTTTAATGAAGAAGAGAACCGAATAGCAGGCTATGAAACAAAAATTAGAGATCTACTGAAAGACCTGCATGATAAAGATAGACATCTTGAGAGAATTTGTCGGAATAGTCTGGCATTTGAAGATGAAGTCTCAGAAGCAGAGAAAAAGTTTTCGTCATCCCTAGAAAATTTAAATGAGAAAAATGAGGAACTTGCTAATGACGTTTCCGAATTGAAAAGAAAAGAAAGTGAAATGCTCTTGCAAATGAAGTCTTTAGAGCGAGATCGATTAACCACACTGAATAAGGATTTAATTGAATAAGGATTTAATTGTAACCATAAATACACTTGAAAGGCAGGAGGCAGCATGTAAGTCACAAATTGATTCATTAAACAAGGATGTTTCTGATTATCTCTCTTTGAATAAAGAGATGATATGCTCCATAAGGGTTTTGGAAACTGAGAAAGAAAACCTACTGTTACAGCTTAATCGCCCAGCAAACGAACAGCAAGTAACTAAAACACAGGTTTCTCAAATAAACCCCATAACAGTCATTATGGAAATAGTTCATCCCAGCTAGATCCGCCGACTTCATCTGCATCTAACCAAAGAGGCAAAATTCTATTCCTATGTGACCAGCGTGGTAGGGCTCTGTACAACAAAATGCAGTATAGTTCATTACTTAAAGACTATAATCTGCAGTGTCTCATTAAACCTAGGGGCACCTATCTAAATGTGCAGGGATCCGCAGTCTTTGGGTTGGATGACTATGTCTTTGTGATAGGAGGTACAAATGATGTACAAAGTGATAGCATTCCAAAAATCAAGGACATATGGAATGTACTAAAATGCTGTACCCACACTAATTTTAAATTTATTTCGACACCCACTATTAGTAATGCTAAGTATTTTGAGTATAATCTTAGGGTTCTTGGATTTAATTCGATGTTAAATAGGTTATTGGTTCGTGTTAATAGTGTCTCGGAGTCCTTTGTATTTTTGAACACTGTAGGGATGATAAATGGGTCGATGAAGTGAGTAGAGAGCTATAGACGGACTCAATTCTCCCCCCACCACTTTTTGCCCCCGCACCCCCCCTCCGGTGCCACTGGGATAGACCCCGCCCACTTGGCCTCGGGTGTATTCAACCTTGAATGACATTGAGCTAATTTGACCTTGAATGCCCTTGACAGGTGATCTTGAATGCCCTTGAGTTTTTTGTTGAAGGTTGCGCATATGACCTTGACATTGCCCCAAGTGAACGCTCTTGGGACTGTTTGCAGAGGGTTATTGTTCACGAAGATTGAAAGTCAGTTAAGGACATGCAACATGACTTTGTGCGCCCTTGAGATAATTTCTAGCGACATCGACCTTGAGTGTCCTTGTGGATATATTAAGATAGGGCCCCACGACCTTGAACGCTCTTGAGACTGAATATTGGTTACATATTTCGGTATGACGTAACATAACCTTGAGAAATATGTTCTGGGCGCTATATAAGATGCCATAATGTTGAAAACAGTCATAATCTTTCTGATTAGTGAAGCAGTGTGTTCAGTATTCTGATAGTCGCATATTGTATTATCTGTGTGGTGTATTTATTAAAGGTACTACTACTTATTTCAAACAATAATGTCTCTTTCACAAGAAACAATTATCGAAATTAATGAGAGTTTTAACAAATCAGTGGAACAAATAGAACGCATACCTTTTTCCTCTCTAGATATTGGAAAACGATATATTATAAAGAACCTACAATTAACAAATGGTCGTTTCGGGAAAAGTGTTATTGCCACATTATTTGATAAAGAAAATGGCTGTGTTTTTAGTTCTTATTTACCGAAAAGGGGTGCTGAAATTATTACCAAAGAAGTTGCTGAAATTATCAATAACTCTAACGAAAAACATAAATTAACTTATTTAGGACAAAGTGAACCCGCATACTCCGGTGCCAAAACACGTTCTCTTGTGAGGTTTGATAATCTGGAATAATTACAATATCTTCGAACTGTAATAGTTTTAAAAGTTTGATTACATTTTATTATAATACATTATCAGAATGCTGACACGTTGTTTTGTTTTTCACACAGGGCAAGATGACCAATTTTATAAATAATGAAAGTCAAGTTTCATACATTAAAAGTTTAGCAGTACTGCTAAGAAATATGCGTGAAGATATTATCACGTATTTGAGAGAGTGTGTTGCCGATGCGAACGATGAAAAATATGCGAAGTACCTGAAGGACGCATTAAATTTTTGTATTGGTGCCCACGTGTGTGAGAAGTTTGTTTATGGTTACATTGATCTGCACACATTTTGCAGCCAAATGCTTGAGGAGGATTTGAAGCTATTGGTAATTGAAATCCCACAAATTCCCAAGGACCTCGTTGAGAAATACTGTCTTTATGAAGATGCATAAGTTACATCAGTTTGATGGAACCCAAGCTTACACCACACCTCGAGAGAAATATGTTCTACACGAAGATCCAGTGGCAGCATCAAAAATGGGCGAGAAAACACATTATTTACCACATTCTTGTAACTTTTTAAGACCAAACAAAACATTGTTTTCAACATTCTTATAAGTCAGATATTGTTTAAATATATATTATTTTTAAACATGTGCAAAGTATAGGGGTTATAAATAAAAAACTTTTTTTGTAATATTTTTGTTTTTCATTTAATATATATCTATTAGTACAAAACATGTATCCAATAATTCTGGGAAACTATTTTGGTGACAGGTTTCTACTTGTGTATAAATATAATCGATTTCGAGTGAAAAAGTTGGTGTTTATGGTCTAATACACTAGAAAAACAATGATAGCCCCATTTCCCCCGTGTAACTGTTGTCATATTCTTATTTTCCTAGCAGCAATCATATTATTGACCTTCTTCTCAATTATCAACAATATTTTCATGTTTTTTTTCATTCTCTTTTCCAAATTAGTTATTTCCCCAACAATATTTTCTTTTCGTGCATCATAGTATTTTCTTTTATTTTCAAATGTGTCCATTCTGCCATCAACACTTATCAAATTTTTATTACAAGCTTCAGATATTTTGTTGACTGTTTCTGTTAACTCTATGTGCAATTTATGGATTTCCTCACATACATATATTTTGGTAGTAGCATCATCACTGGTTTCCGGTTTTGCAACGCCAATTAAACGCTTTCCCACAATATTTAATTGATTATCGGATGTTAGCTTAAATCCTATTCCTGGCGCACCACCATGCAAAATTTGAACTCCGTCACCATGAACTACCTTCTGACGACCAAACTTATCTATTGTGTTATTGGCACTCCCCATTTCGACGAAGAAATAAAGCTATTAGCTCTTACATCAATATTTATTAACTTTTTTTCATTATTTTCCATCCATCCCTCTAAATTACGTATTTTTTTAAGATTCTCTAGATCATTGATTATATATGTGTTTTCAACACCGTCCATTTTTCTATCTAGGCTCTTCAATCTTTCATTAATATGATTTTGTAATTCGTTTAATACATCTTTCATTTCTTGGCGAAGTAACTGTATTTCCTCAAGAACATACTCTTGGGTGGTAACATCGTTATCTACTACCGGTTTTGCAACATTTGATAGACGTTTTCCCCCAATATCATAGTGGCCATCAAAAGTTAACTTGAATCCGATTCCTTGTGCACCACGTAAAATCCAATATTTGCCATGTACTCTCTGACGACCAAATTTATCTATAGTGTTGTTAACTCGCCCCATTTTTAACAAGAACTAACTACTAATTATAATTTGTTTATTTTTATATGGGAACCAAAACTAATTCGTTAATATAAGTACATCAGCTCTAGAAAAAATAACTTAGTATAAGTTTAAAATGGCGCCTGTTAACAACAACACAATTGACATATTTGGTCGTCAGCGAACCAGAGCAAATGATGGATGTGCTCGTGGGCTGCCAGGCACTGGTTTCAAACTTACTACCAGTGGCGACTACGATATTCAGGGGAAACGCTTAACTAAGGTATCCGATCCAAGAAGTGTTAAGGATGCAACCAATAAGCAATATGTAGATCTCAAAATACATGAATTACGCCAATTATTTGCAAATCTAATAAATAAAGACGTAATGATTACAATGAGGAAGATTGCACAAGAACAAAGAAGTAGTGATTTAACCGAAGAAGTCAAGAAATTGATACATGAGCAAACACATGAAGATAGACGAAAATGTTTAATAATGTTTACAAATTTACAAAAAGATATTATGGAATTAAAAAAGAATATTAAATGAAAAAAATATCTAGATATTATGCATCTCTTCACACTTCTACCGTATTAAAAAATCTTTAGGATTTTAATTGGGTTTTAGATAAACAATTAAACGTAAAGATGTATTTTTAGTTGTTTGCTGCATTTACAAAGATAACATTAAACCATTATAATATACAACAAAAATAAAACAAATATTTTTAAATTAAATCATGTAGTTTTATTTCAAGTATATAGATATATATATATATATATATTTAAACAACATCTGCTGCATTAATCCAAGAGTTATAAGTATCGGGAAATCCTAACCATTTTACAAAAAGTTGATCTATAGAATTTCTTCTTCGGCGACAAATGACCTTTTCAATTAAGTAGACATCTGGGTTGCTGGTTTTTTGTAATTCGGCCTCATAGAAACACCCCATGATAGGTTGACCATCAGATGATTCTAACATATATGTTGGTGGATTCGTAATATTCACTTTTGCTACTTTAAACAATTCAGTCGACCAAGCTGGTGTATATCCTTTTTCAAAGACACTCTTGTATTTACTTATACGCACCGTATCACCGATTTGAAATTTAAAAGTTTTCGGTACAACTTTTAAATATTCGTATGCTTTTATATGTGTCTGCGGTGTTACATCTACAGGCTTCATTCCTATTGTACGATGAATGCTATGATTATATGACTTAGTAACTTTTGGTAAAAGCTCCAACCACCTATAGCTCCCTCTTGCAGAAAATTCTTTGTATAATCGATTTTTCAGTGTTTTAATAGCCCTCTCCACTATAGCGGCCTTTTTGGAACTGTATGTAGAATAATGACGTATGTTGAATTTCTTCATTAAACTGGTAAAATGTTTATTGTAGAACTCCTTTCCATGGTCACTTTGCAAATTTGTTGGAGCGTATTTTGCCTTCTTGATAACGTTTTTCATTGCATTGGTAACATCAACACCGGTTTTAGTTTTGATTGCAACCGTAAACATATATTTCGAAAAACAATTTATACATACTAAAATGTATCGAAAACCAGCATTTTCAGTTGCAAATTGCTGCATTTCCGCTAAATCTATCTGCCATAAATCGTTATAGCCCTTTATAATTGTTCGTCGTCTTCGAAAATTTTTTCTTGCTGCTTTATGTAACTCATTCACAACTTCCCATTTTGTTGGTGTAGGTTCCATTGTTATTCAAGCGTGGGTAAATACTGACAATGAAACAAAATAGTCGTTCTTAATAAACGATACCTTCTTCTCGTAACTCTTCAATTATTGATATTATTTCATTGTCATGTCCCGTATGACCAGCTGCTTTTGAGCTACACAACAGTCGGAGCCGACTAATCAATTCCTGAGGTTTATTCCAATAAACATAGTCAACACGACGAGAGGACAATAGTTTCTTTGAAGGTAATTTAACGCGAATGTTTCGAACTCCACTCCCTTGCGGAGTTGTCATTAGTGGTTTTAATATCCGAGAAAACTTTGTCCAACGTGTTGTTCTTATACTCCTATTGTTTTTATAATCATTGTGCATTGCATTAGTAAGTTTTAAAATATGTTTGTAATTTTGTATTGTTTCCGCAGATATGTTATTAGGATTATTTAAGGCTGCGGGTTTTCTGAGGAAAAGTAGGTCATACAATTCATCACTTCCCTTAAATGTGCCAATTATTTTTCCATCCCGCGATAATGTAATATTTCCAGAGTTAAATAGTACTTCAGAATTTCCTAGGAACAATTTCTTTTTATATTTCTTATTTGTCCTTACTCCGTAAACAGTGTCATATTCTGATGGTTTCTGGTATAATCCATGAATATAATCTTTGGCCGTGTCGGATGTTTGTAAACCAACCTCTGATTCTCCCATATTAAATGAATAATCAACTTCAGGGGCACTATTGCCACGCATTCGTTTTTCCAATGATGAATAACTTTTATGTATTGGTGTAGAGAAAATGTCCGGCTGTAAATGTGATGGGGTACCCTCTGTCCAATATGAATTTGTCTGCTGTAAATCCGAAAATGACGGAGTTTTTTCTGTTTTCATTATACCAGTAAAGTATGGCTTTGACGGTAATTTTGCTTGTTGGAAATGGGGTTGTTTCCGTTCTGATTCCTCCTTCAACACACTAGTTAAAGAATTGATCGGTTTAGTAATTGGTTCATACATTTTTTCTAAAGCTAACTTGTCATCTCTCTGAATTGCTTTAATTTCATTAAATTTCCTTCTCACAGCCTCAGTTGCATCCAATAATTTTTGTTTTAAACCAGTATCTTGACTCATGATGTAGTTCGATTATTGACTAACAATGAAATGATGCTAAAACTAACTATTCCATAGATATATAGCTGCTGAAACCCTTTCGATATCGCCCCGAATTTAAGTCGCTGTCTTTATCAATTACGAGAAAACCGTATTTGTCATTCCAACACTTGGCACATAATTCCAGAAATTGTTGGAAAGCCATATCTGGCGTTACATGATCGGAAAATATATGCCGCAAATTCATCTCATCCTGTTTAAATAGTATAATAAAATTCGCATTATCGCGAACCAGTTGTTTGGGCACCTTGGAATAAGTTTGAGCCAAATAAAACGAGTCGACATTCTTGTGTCTACCCATACTGAAATATGATC